>QLPI01004079.1:360-11803 GCA_003314275.1 Chroogomphus rutilus | reverse complement strand
ATTATCTCCAGTTGTGCTCACTTCAACATTGGAGTCAGACATTTCTGGCATTACCAAATGATACATCATCCACATAGACACATCTACAATTCCACCTAATTTTTCATCATTGTCCCACTTTCTTCATTGTCTCAATTGCTGCACATCCTACATGCTCCACATGTTCTTATTGTTTCATTCTATAGTCATATAATATCAAGAGAGCAGGAGACAAGCCATCTCCCCTCAGTTTCATTTGTAGGGAAATGAGCTCTAACAGATTAATGCAACTTGAGTAGGTGCACAAGGAACACACAGACTAATAAAAGAACCCCTCAGTATGTGTAGTCAACACTAAGTTTTATAAAACAAGACTACCTAATAAAAGAACTACAAAGAAATTAGATTATATATTTTACAGTAGAATTCATTTGCTCACCCCCTCAGTATGTGTGGTCAACACTGAGGAGGAAATGGTGTGGCACGTGCAAATGTGCATATATACCATGAGCCATATGACATCATAATCGACCGTTACCTCAAAGTTTGAGGATCATGCATGACGTTCCCAGTGGAGTTCGAATTCCGATGGCGCATTATGCAAAATATAAAAATACATGTTTTTGAGTCATGAAAAATAAAAGAAAAATAAAAGAAAAATAAAGGGAAGATATACCGATAATTCCCCACCAAAAGAATAAGGAAAGATGGGAATTTTATTTATATTAGGCTTGATTTGTTGGAACAATCCCAACAGCATTACCAATATCTGAGGTGAGACATTTACTTTCTAACTTGGATACATTGTGCTTATGCATCTGTAGGCATCATTTAGGTATTAATTGAATTCAGAGTCACATTACCAACAACTGAAGCATCATTTATATTTCTATACATTGTACTCTGTGTTGAAAGCCCTATCTGTTAAATGGAACTCTTATTCCTGTGTATTGTTTATTGTACTAGCTGCGCTCCACCCTTCGGGAGCAAGGCACAGCAAGGTGGCTGTGCCACCCCCACCTGGCGGTGGCCTTGGCATGATGGCAGCCTTTGCAAGAACGGTGGCCTGGCAGCGACCTTTGCAAGGACAACAGCCCTGCAGCCACCTGTGAGGTGACTTCACCATGCCTGGTGGCAGCCTTTGTAAGGACAGTAGCCTGGCACTCATATTTGCAAGGATGGCATTGATTACTATAATATATATCAAAATTAGATTACATGTCACATCAACACAGCATATATTATGTTACAGTGTATATGCAAAATTTTATGCAGCTACTCACATATGCTGACTACTGGCATCTGTGATTTTGTTTGATTTTATTTTTATGTACAAACTGAATATTGACATGAAGATGTATATAGTACACCCTGTGTGTATTCCAACACATAGACATTACACTTTATTAAGAGATAAACATTTTGCTTGTGTTTGGGATAACTCAGAGGTACTTTTAAACATAAGCAATGTCTTTATATCTTGATCCAGTGCAATGCCTATCTGTTGAAATACACACAGGGTGTAGGGCCCCAGATATCGGTGTGCAATGCAGATACCTGACACAACATGGCAATGTGTCTCTGTGGCTTAGACCTCATACAAGTAGTGCAAGACTTAACATAGGACTCAATGGATTCTTGAAGTTCAGGCCAGACATAGTCTGTTTGTATGTAGGGAATGGCACAGTTCACCCATGGGTCAAATGTGGGTGACCTGCACCCAACCCATGGGAAACCCAAACCCATCAACCCATGGGTTTTTTCCCATGGGTGGATGGGTGTTGGGTGTGCACCACACCCACATGCGTGCGCCACGTATGGCACATACAGCGCGTACAACACGTGCAATGTGTATGGCATGTACGACGTGTACGACACATATGGCACATACGGCGCATATGACGTGTATGGTGGGTGCGTACCATGTGTATGGCACATACAGCACCTACGACTTCCACGGCGCATATGGCACATGCATGTCATACGTGCACATGTGACACCGTGGGTTGGGCTGGGTTGCAGGTGCTCTCAGCTTGACCCACACCCACACCCAAGGACACCCGACCTGGTGACCCATGCCGGTTGGCCCAACCCATGCCATTCTGTCAGGCTCCAGGAATGCCGAGGAATGGCCAAGTCCTACAGGCCGGGAATAGTGGCTTGGCTTCAATGTGCTCATGCGTTGCGCCCTACTTCCCATGCATGCCACTGATTTAGGACAGAGGGATACCCGAGAGAGTGCCGAGAGTGTCGGCCCAGGTAAAGGACTTTAGACAGGAGAAGGGAGGACAAGAAGGCGTAAACCTAGTTGATTTCCAGAACGAAGAACCATCTACATACATTGGCTACTTATATAGGTTAATAAGTGAGATGTGGAACAGAGTGGCACAAGGAATGGAGAACAATAAGGTATGAAGAATCATGTGGAAGTGTTGTCCACAATGATCAAGAATAGAACAAGGAATGTGGACAACAATAGAACAATAAAGTATGGCCGAGGACAAAAGAGTGAGTGAGAATAGAACAATGGGAGTGGCCGAACATAAAACAATAGGGCCACTGTCGAGTGACAACAAAGAGTGAATGTCCCGAGGGTAAACAGGCAAGGGGAAGGACAGGGAATAAAAGAATAATGAAGAATAAAAGGGTGGGATAGGGATAATGAGCCAAATGATGAACCAAATATACTGAGTTGAGGCCACACACTGATGAGAGATGATATGGGTAAGGGTTGGTTGGTCGGTACTGCCGAGTAAATCAGAGCATGGTATTGTGGGCTTGACACATTCCCTATTTGTATGAGTTCCACTGTCCGATTCTGGCCAAAGTGTCCAGAGATTGGGTGGTCATGCTTGTCTTGTAGGACTAGGAGCTGGAGGTTTCCGTGATTGGGGATGTAGATTCTTTTATTGAGGAAGAGGAGTCCTTGCTTGGAGGTGGTCCATCTATGGGTGGGGTTGTCCATTTGGGCCAAGGCTGTTGGGTCTTGTTGGAGTGCAGCTCAGATGTCATTGTGGAGTTATTCTACATCAATGATCATTGCAGCTCGGATGACTGGTTAGTATAGGGAGATAGCCCAAAGTGATGATATGAGTTGTTCCATCATAAAGACTGGTCAGAGATCGTGTGGGTTGATCTTGGTGTAGTCACTTCCCCCTTCTTTAGGGTAGACATCCTATCATCTACTGAGTGTGTCAGGTTTGGCACCAAGGTGGCCCAGTTGGAAGTATATTACCATATTAAACGGTGAGAGGTATTCAGACCATCGGACCTGCCATCAGGTGAGTAACTTGGTCATAGAGAAATATTCCAGGTTCTTTTGGTCGGTGACAACATCGATCGAGTCTGCTGAACCTTCTAGGTAATGTCTCCAGGTTTTGAATGCTTCGACAGTAGTTCTTTGTTGTGCATGTCATAGTTCAGTTCTGGGGGTGTGAAGGTTTGGGAGTGGAAGGCAATTGGGTGGATATTGTTATCCACCAAGGGTGTAGTCTGAGGTGTCAGTCTTGACGATGAGTTTGGATCCAGGGATCGATTGCATTAGGACCAGGGCCATTGTAAACACCTTTTTGAGTGTCTCAAAGGATGTTCTGCAATTCTCAGTAAAGTTCCATGGAGTGTCTTTCTGTGGCAAGTGGGTTAGTGGAACTGTGATGTCAGAATAGTTGAAGATGAAACATCAATAGAACTTTGCAAAACCAAGGAAAGACTGGATTCCTGAATGACTTTGACTTTTTCATCGGCCATGGTTAGGCCATTGGGGGAGAGGATGTATGTGAGGTACTCCACAGTGTTGGTGCAGAAGGGGCATTTATCTGCTCGGGCATTCAGGTGGTTTATTTGGAGGTGTCGGAGGACCTCTCAGACATGGTTCCTATATTCCTCTAGGTTGTCAGAGTCAATCAGGATGTCATCTAGATATACTAGTATGGACAGAACCAAGAGGTTGGAGAAGACATCATTCATGAAGCACTGGAAGGCAGCCAGAGAGTTTGTGAGTCCAAAGGGCATCACACACCACTCAAAGATCCGTAGCATGTGCAGAAGGCAGTTTTCCATTCGTTGCCTTCTTGATGCATACCAGGTGGTATGTATGTCAGAGGTCTATCTTGGTGAATATTTGGGCCTTTCGGGGGTTGTCCAGGAGGTCGGAGATTCAGGGAAGTGGGTAGCAATCCTTCTTCTTATCTGGTTTAATCCATGAAAGTCAATGCAAAGGCATAGTGAACCATCTTTCTTTGGGGCAAAGAGGACTAGAGTGCCCCTGGGGGAGCATGAGGGTCATATGAACCCTGCGGATATGCTCTCATCTAAAAACTCTCGGAGGGACTTTAGTTCACTTTCAGAGACAGAAAAGATTGGACTGAAAGGGGGTGGTGTGCCTTCCTCTATTTCAATTTTGAGCTCGTAAGGTTGGTGAGGGGCTAGAGTATCAGCTCAGGTTTTGCTGAAAACATCTTTGAACTCATGGTACTCATTTGGGATGTTACTCAGGTCTATCAGGCCCTCTTTGGAGTTGTGGTGGTTGGAGAGGAAGAGCTGGAAGGTTGGTGTACCTTCCATATTTGATATTCAGGCAAATGCTGCTGCATTCACCAGGGCAACTTTTGGTGCCACAAGCTGGGGGTTCAGAGGGAACAGAGGTTTGGATGAGCACAGAGTCGTAACTGCTGGCTTGGATGGTACCTCGAGATTAACTGTGGTTGGAGAGCCAAACAAGATACTGTCCAATACCCAATCAATCAACATATTTTAGCAGGTGAGCCAGTTGTGCCTGAGGACTGCCAAGCAGCTAGAATCCAACGGAGTTACGTAGAACATAATGGTGTGTTGCTCCCCTTTCAGGAAGCAAATGCGGAGGTTGAGGGCTTTTTAAATTACAGAGTTGGAGGAGCCATTGAAGAGTCATAGTGGGATTGGGGTGATGTTGTAGGTTTGGAGTTGATGTCTTGTAGCATAGTCAAAGTCAAGGAAGCAGTGAGTTGAGCCTCAATCTATTAGGGTGTCAATGTAGGTGGTTTTGAGGCTGAGGCAGATGGTCAGGGAGTTTGGACCAGAAAGAGCAGATGTATTGAGTCTTATCTCTATTGGTTCATCATTGGGTTCATCACAGCCCCTAACTGATGCTGCAGTCAAAGGGCTGCTTAGAGATTTTTTGACTCCAAGGTATCTTCTACTTTGGAGATCGTTTCCTCGGGCATGCTTTCCACAACAGTGGTTGCATGTCGTTTTATGGTGGCAGAGGACAATTTTGGACATTCCTTGGCTACGTGACTGGTTCTTCCACAGAAAAGGCAGAGGTTCTGGTCAAAATGGCATTGTTGTTCCTGTGGTGTGAGTTTGCCATCTTTACTGAGTTTTGTGGTCAAGTCTGAGGTTGTCTTATTTGGGGCCTGCCCAGGGTTTGGGGGTTTGGTGCTGGTGCTGGGAGTCAGAGCTGTTGGTGCCCTGTTTCTGTCATTCAGACATTCAGGAACTTTGGATGTGGAGGCATCCTGAACCATCTTGGAGCATCATTCCCAGTAGTGAGAGTTGATCAACTGAGACAGTTGACATATGTTTTGGAACCGTAAATGAGGTAACCCGAGAACTGTGACAAAACTTTGGTGTGAAGAAGCCTAATCAAGTTCTCTGATAAGATGAGGGCAAGTGGAAGCCTGTATGGGTTGATTGTTATGGCCCGTACTCTCAATAAACCCATACCAGCCCCCACAACCACCCACACCTTTTCCGGGACCTTTCCGACCGCTTAAAGCCTGATTAACTGCTTTCCAGATTTCTGATGCATCAATCCAAGGTTCCGAGTTTCCGAACCTCCGAAAATTCCCAAGTCAAGGTTCCGCTCCTTTGATAGACGACGCGCAGGATCATCATGTACCTCACTCCTTTGTTCTTCATTTTATATTGCCCCTTGTACTCTCTTCCCCCCTTGTCTTTACTCGGTAAAAGATAGTACAAGACTAGATACATGTATATAAGCCACCAGTTGACTGGACTATTTGCCAGTACGAATATCAACTTAATTCTGCGTCGTAGTTTCCGATTAAGTTCCGGTAAACTTTCTGACTCTCAGAAATTAGGGACAGACGATCGAGGAGGGTGCAACACATAAGTTGAAGCCAAGTCCCTGTGACCTCGAACCACTCGTACCACCCTATACTGTAAACAGTCCCAAGACCCCCAGCACTCCTGACTTTCTGTCCCCATTCCGATTCCGATCCTGAATCCGCGACCCCTAGTCCCTCCATCCCCGGAGTACAAACCCCCTTCGGAAATCATTTGGAACCCTCTGGAAACCCTTCCGGAAGCCTCTAGCTAAGCGCCGACATGCGGATTTAACATTGATATCCAAAAAGAATTGTTTAGAGGGGGTGCCTTTTCAATTA
Source organism: Chroogomphus rutilus (assembly GCA_003314275.1). Lineage (NCBI taxonomy): Eukaryota > Fungi > Basidiomycota > Agaricomycetes > Boletales > Gomphidiaceae > Chroogomphus > Chroogomphus rutilus. The sequence goes on along the minus strand of QLPI01004079.1, from coordinate 5,438 downwards.
CATGTAGGAATAATATTTTGTGTACAAGAATTATTATTCTACCCTTGCCTAAGATTATTTCCACAGATGTTCTATAAATCTGATTTAGTTCTTTTACTATGTTTTTGCATACCTTTTATGTTTTAACTGAGAACCCTTTATTAAGCACTGACCTTCAGATCAACATACTCAAGAGAGGGAGGCACTGACCTTTGGATCAATGTACCTATGTCAAGATTCGGTGATGCCGAGATATCGGTTAAGTCCTGCAAACTGTTTCGGAGTGGCTAGGCTTCAACGTGCTCGTGCGTTGCGCCCTGCTGTTCCATGCATGCTACTAGTTTGGACAGTGAGGGGAACCTCGAGAGGATGCCGAGGGCGTCGGTTCGAGCGAAGGACTTTTTAGGAATAGGAAGTGGACAAAAGGGGTGCAAATCAATCGATATTCTGAGTGAGGAACTATCTACATACATCCCGCTACTTATATAGTTAAGAAGCGAGATGTGGAACAGGGTGGCGTAAGAAATGGAGATAATAAGGTATGAGGTAACCACATGGAGGCATTGTCCACAGTGATCAGAAATAGAATAAGGAATGTAAGTGAAATTAGAATAATGGAGTATGGCTGAGAATAAGATAATGAAATGGTGGGCGAGAATAGAACAATAGAGGATGGCCCAAGATAAAACAATGGCAGTGGCCAGGACAATGAGTGGCCGTCATGTTATTCGGGAAAACGGGTTAAGGAGTGGATAGGGGGTGAAGGAACAATGAAGAGGGATAGACGAGAGGAGTGGTCCATACGATGTACCGGGTGTACCGAGCCGAGGCCGCGCGGTAGTGCGAGATGATGTGGGTAGGGGCCGGTTGGTCGGTATTCCCGAGTGAGTCGGTGCTCGGTGTTGCGGGCTTGACAACCTATGAGAAAGTGGCACTGGCCTTCGGACCAACATACTGGAGTGGGTGGCACTGACCTTCGGATCAACTGTTAAGTACATGTACCGAGAATCCAGTAACTTGGCAGTGCCGACCAGACAATCCATTAGCAGCTGTATACAAGTCACTCAATGCGTCAGTTTTGGCTTGGCACATATACCATCCGCATTCCTCACTCCCATCCTACATCTACTCTTGGCCCCTATTAACCCTATCATGACCACCCATTAATTCTCGATCTGCCTCACCTCGGGACTTCCTGTCCTTGTATTATCCTCGGCCATGGCTCCATTGTTTTATAGTCGGTCACTTCCTATTGTCCTATCCTTGGCCACATTTCTATTATTCTACCTTTTATTGTTCTATCCCTGTTTCCATTCCTTCATTCTAATTTCACTCATTGTGGACAATAACCACATGCTCTGCATACCTTGTTGTCTCACATTCCTTATTCCACATGCCGCTTCTTAAACCTATATAAGGAGGGCATACATGTACATATTTCCTCATTCTGGGTATCGACTAGGCTTAGGCCCTTCTACCCTCTTCTCCTCTGCTAAGTCCTCTACTTGGGCTGTGTCAAGTACATGTACCGAGGACCCGATAACTCGGCGGTACCGACTAAAATACTCCATTAGTAACCAAGCACGAACCATCCAATGAGTTGTTCTCGGCCAGACGCACATATCAGTCACACCACTCATTCCTACGCCCACTCCTCACTCCTCGGTCCGCCTTGCCTCGGCACTTCCTATCCTTGTGTTATCTTCGGCTATGGCCTTGTTTTACAAATCGGGCATCTCCTATTGTGCTAGGGCACGTCTTATTATTCTGTCCTTTATTGTTCTATTTCCACCCTACATCTCTTATTCTAATTTTATTCGTTGTGGACAATAGCCACATGCGTTGCATACCTTGTTGTCCCACATTCCTTATTCCACATGTCGCTTCTTGACCTATATAAGTAGGACATGGATGTACATACTTCCTCATTCTGGGTATCGACTAGGCTTAGGCCCTTCTACCTTCTTCTCTTCTATTAAGTCCTCGACTCAGGCCGGCATCTTCAGCATCCCCCTGAGTATCAGTCCGTTGCAAATACAGTGGCACGCACGGCAAGTAGGGCGCAACGCACGAGTACGTTGAAGCCAACGCCACTACTCTTGGCCTGCAGGACTTGGCCAAAGTCCGCCCGACCTTTCAACAACACCCCTTGGCCGTACCGAAGTCCGTCAGAATCCGGCGCTTGACAGGCTGGCATCATCGGCATCCTCCCGAGTATCCATCTGTTGCAAATTGGTGGCATGCATGGCAAGTAGGGTGCAATGCACAAGTACGTTGAAGCCAACGCCACTACTCTTGGCCTACAGGACTTGGCCATTATCCCATCCGATATCTCGGCAGTCCCAAAGTTCATCAGTACCCGTGGCTTGACATCAACATACCTAAGGGTGCTTGATACACAAGATAATCCAATGGACTATGGGTGATAGTAAGATAGATTGTTAAGTTACTTTTACGCTACAGAACTAGTCTCTATATATACTAATTCTAAGCTGATTATGTAACTCCCCAATAAGGCAAGACCTTCCTGAAATTAGTAGAAGGGTGTGGAAAGGAATGGAAGGTCCTGGAAGCCTGTGGCAGTTATGAGTCACCCTGTAGTCACAAATGAGTCACCCTGTAGTCACAAATGAGTCACCCTGTAGTCACAAATGAGTCACCCTGTAGTCACAAATGAGTCACCCTGTAGTCACTAATGAGTCATATTCCCATGGCTGGTAGTCTCGTGACTGGTCAAGTCACGAAATATTAATAGTAAGTAAGCCGAGCTTCTGGGCTGACCTAATGTATAATAGCTATTACCTAAGCCCAGGAGTTTGTTGTACAATTTAGTCTTGAGAGCTTGAGCCAGCAGTTTGGCACCATTTTCCGTCTATAGGTGTTTGGCACCTGGCTGTGGGTCCTTGTGGGTCCAAATAGAATTAAGCGAAAAATATAAGTGTTTTTGGAGTATTTCCTTGGGCTTGAAGAGCTTGATAGTTTAAGAGTTAATTAACTTGAGTAATTCACTCTTAAATGGCCAGCCAAATTTTATTATATTTTTTTTGGTAGTCAATTTTAAGACTGATTTGTTGGATAATTGTTTGAGTGAGAGAGGTTTGGAATCCATTATACTGATCCTGGCTTGATGACCCTTCATATCTAGTGGAGAATTCCCCATTCCCCAACAACATAGTTGTAGCAGGGAGTCAGGTTTTCCTACGTGGGTGATTTCATCCTTGATCCTATTGGGTAGGCCATTGTAGAACTGGTGGTAGAGTGCGGAGTCTCCCCACTGGATGTGAACAGTGAGTCTGTTAAATTTGACCACATACTTCATGAGGCATTGGTTATCACACATTCAGAGGGCTTCAAGGTCAGCTTTGGCCTCTCCTTCTGGATCATGGGGGCCAAAGTTGGCCTTGAGTTCAGAGACAAATTCCTGGTAATCATAGAGCCAGTATGGGTTGTCTTCGGAGGTGAGACCTGGTTCAAAATAATCCAAGGCAGCGCCAGTTAAGTACGACAGTATGTAGGTTGCTTTGGCACTGTTGGAGTCAACGGTGTTGGGGCTGTCTCGAAAGTTTAAGGTACACACCACCAGGAATGGTTGTAGTTTTTTGGCATTGGAACCATCGAAGGGGTTGGGGTCCCAAATCTTGGTTCGAGAAGATGACTTCTTTGAGCCTGACAGATGGTTGGTTAGCATGGCGATGGCTTCCACCAGGTTTGGTTTGTCATTTGTGTTGTCTGAGGGTGCCATAGGGGGTTCTAGGAGAGGGTTCGATGAGTGTTTGGATGGTGGTTCTGGAGCTGGTGGAGGGTTTGGTGGTGTATGGACATTGGGTCCTGCGACAGGTAAGATGGGGGTCAAAGATGCATGGCATACCAAGGCTCCTCTAATTGTTTGAAGGGCTTCAATTCATGCACTACATCTCATAGATGATCAGGAGTGTGAGTTCAAATATATTGTTAATTCTGGAGTCGAGTCAGGTCCAAGCTGAGGTAAGTCAGTCTGAAGTCTTGTATTCAAAGTCTCGGGGACTTGGCCTCAACTGATGTGTTATGCCCTCCTCAATCGTCAGTCCCTAATTTCAGAAGTTCGGGGGTGCAAAGGTTCGGAATGCTGAGAACAAGTGAGTGGGAGTACTAAGTCGATATTTGAACTAAGGTATTGTACAGAAGTGTGGAGGTACAGTATTTATACATAGCAGTCCTTATTGTAACTAATTATGAATGTCCAAGGGAATAATAAGATGAACAAAAATAGGTTACAAGTAAAATCTACATCTAGCATTACAATAAGACTATTGTTCGATGAGAAAGGAAAGTGGTCCAAGGTCTGAGGTGACTCCAATCGGGGTTTGGGTTAGGGGTGATGAGGTTTGGAAGGGATGGGGTGGATTCAGACTTTGTTTGGGGCAATCCTCTTTGTGCCCTAGGTCAGATGTCTGAGGTATTGGGGTTATATCAAGGATATAACACATGGTAAACATACCCAGCTCTAGTCTCATCGGGTTTTGGTTTGTGTGACTTTGGTTCCTTGTCAAACAGTAACAGTTCATCGGTTGACGGTATTGACCCATGTACTGTGCCAGTGCATCTCTGCTGTGCCAGATCTCTGTAGAAATGCATACACTTTTGAGTTTGAGTTTCTTGTATTGAACAACCATCTGTGCAAGCTCCAGGCTATTTTGCAGCTCTATGTGGAGACAGGTGAGCTTTTCTGTGTGTGTGACATTGTTTGTACAGGTTTTTTGCATCAGCTTTGAGTTGTGTTTATGGAAGCAGGTATATGGCAAAACACAGATTTTTTCCTGTTTTTCCTGTGCATCAAGAATTAAAACCTACACAGGTTTTAATTAGTAAATAAACAACTAAGAAAATAATTACACCATACATGAAGCTGAGGGACAATTGCTTTACCTGTCAGGCCCCGGTACTGCCGACAATGCATGGGCCAAGCACCATAGTAATAGTGCCGGCTTCACGATGCTGGCAGGAAGCGGCCAAGTCCTACAGGCCGGTTGTAGTGGCTTGGCTTCAACGTACTCATGCATTGCACCCTACTTTCCATGCGTGCCACTGATTTGGGACAGAAGAGATACTGTCAGGGGACG
>QLPI01004078.1:0-51342 GCA_003314275.1 Chroogomphus rutilus | reverse complement strand
TATTTGGAAATGATTCAAGAAAATTATAAGAAATCAACACAGACTTGCAAATAGAATTGAGATGAATAAGGTCTGCTGGTTATACTGGAGTACTGAATAGTGATTGGCGTGGGTATTGGAAACCCACGTGGGTAGCAGGTATGGGTAGTGTGGGTAAGGGTCAGGGTCAGGATTTCCAACCTGGCCCAAACCCATACCTGTTCACGGGTATACTTATATAAGCAAGGTTCAGTGCTAACCTCACTTATATAAGCAAGGTTCAGTGCTAACCTCACTTATATAAGCAAGGTTCAGCACTAACCTCACTTATATAAGTGAATTTAGTGCCGGCACCCACCCCTCAAGCCGTACGTTGTCCAGCCTGTTGTTGTTATGTCTACTCACATCTGTGTAGGGAGATCCTGATATGTGTCCCGGAGTGAGTCACTTTGTACACCTCTCATGCTTCCCTTTTCTTACTGTGTTGCAGATGCTTGGCATAATCGATGAAAGAGGCGCATTCACATCGTATGACTGTTCAGGATTGTCTATCGGGAATAGTAGTATATAGATAATGTATATGAACGGTACAGTACAAGATTGGTAATTCTAAGTAAGGAGAGAGAAAGTAAAACGATATGGTGACAAGAAAAATGCTTGGGTGCATCCCTTTGAGGGAATGACAAAAGTAGTTTAGCTCTATCAAAATATGCGCAGAATACGTAATAATATCTGGGTGGATACCTGTCATGATTTCTCTACTCCTTTCTCTATTACTTGTTATTGGACTCCACTACTCCGCCAGACCATATGTATAGTTCTTAGGTAATTAGTTAAAGCTCAGTCTTGAGCTGGTCAATACACTGACAAGTATCATTGCTCATTTCCCTCCTCCGCTCTCCAGTATTGAAGCTCTTGTTGTTGCTGAAATTAGCTCAAGACTATTATATCCCTACAACACCCTATTATGGATGTTGATCTCCTACAACAAATTCTCGCAGGCCTGCAGCAAAACAATGCAGACCTGACTGCAATGGTGAACAACCAGACACACCACCTTAACCAACACCTAGCATCACTACAAGCCCAAACACCCCAGCTGACATCTACAACCACCTCCTCTATCCCATCAGCTGGCAAAATCGCAAGGCCAGAACCATTTGATAGCTCATCAGAGAAGATTGATATCTTCCTGCGCGAGCTCTACCTAAACTTTGAGGATGATGCATCTTATTTCAAAGTGGACCATATGCGAAAGATCCAGTTTGCCTTGTCCTATATGAAAGTGAAGTTTGTGGCTCAGTGGACAAGTCATATCACAGGGGAACTAGAAGCAGGAACACGCAGCTACCAGAGTTGGGAGGAATTCTGTACTGAGCTGCTGATAACATTCCATGACCCAAACAAGAAAGAAATGGCTCAACAAAAGCTGGAGCAGCTGAGACAAGGAGGAAGGCCAGCAACAGAGTTCTTTGTGGAGTTTGAGGAACATAGGTCACAGGCGGGGTATAACGATGAGGATATGTTGCCTTGCTCAAAAGGAACCTGTCTCTACAGGTGGTGGAGCAGATTTATACCCTGGAGACCATTCCAACAATGTATGACAAGTGGAAGTCATATGCCCTTCGTTTTGACAGCCAGTTGCGTGAATACCAAGCGACAAAAAGGGGGACTATAGGACCAAGGGCATGGCAGACTCCAAGAAATCTACAATCTACTCCAGCTCAGTCATTCACTCCTCCACCCACTTTGGGACCACAACCCATGGAGATTGATCAGACTCGAGGGAAGCCAGTGAGGGTGGTGACATGCTTCAACTGCAGAGAGCAGGGACACATAGCATGAAACTGTCCCAAACCTTGAGGTATACAGAAGGTTAGAGCAACGATGGATGGGTGGACAAAAGAGGAGAAAAAGGAGGTGCTGGACATGTTGAAGAAAGAGGATTTTCAAGAGGGGCAGGAGTGAAAAGGATGTCCTCCTCGCCCTGGATATCTGTAAACTACTTCACCCCACTAGCAGTTGAAGAAAGTGCAGAACCGGAACCTGAAATTGTCCCAGAACAACCCTTGAAAGTTGAGAAGGAGAAGAAAGAGAAGAGGAAGCAAGAAGAGAAGGTGGTGGTGACAGAAGAGGTGGAGAAACCTAAAGAGGGAACAACAGAATGGGTGTTGTGGAGGATACACCAAGACAACAAGTCAGGGCAGGAAGTGTTGAGACAGTGGACACATAGCGGAAGGAAAGGAGAAGTGATATCAGAAGTAGTGGAAGCCATATGAGGGATGAGAATAGAAGAGGGCATAGAAGTGATCAAGGAGCTTAGGGGAAGGAAACATTGGATCAGATGAATCAACCAATCCTCGGTGATGATACCCACTACTGTTGAAACACTGACAGACAAAAGGGGATTCACAGTTGAAGCGCTCCTAGACTGTGGGGCAACAGGGTGCTACATCAATGAAGGCTTTGCAAAAGCCAAGTGTTTGCCAATGGAAAGACTTCCAAGACCACTACCTGTCTACAATGTGGATGGAACCCACAACAAAGGAGGACCGATAACCCATACAGTAACCCTCAGAGTCAGGATAAAGAATCACTCGGAGGTCTTCCCTTTTGCAGTCACCAATACCAGAAAGACAGACCTCATTGTTGGCTTCAACTGGCTTCAGAAGCATAACCCAAGTGTCAACTGGAAGACAGGAGAGATGACATTTGACCGATGTCCCTTGGAATGTGGAATGTCAAGAGCAGGTGTAGAGGAGGATGATCTAGAAGAAGAGGAGGAAGAACTAGAGGAGGGAGACCATATATTTGTGACCCAGATATATGCAGAGGAGGAAGAGGGGCATGTAGCCAGGACACCCTCACAGAAACTGGCAGAGGAGGCACAGAAGGAGAAGAAGAAGGAGAGGATAGTGGAAGAAATGGTGCCAGCACACTACCTGAAAGAGTTTAGAGGAGTCTTCACAAAGGAGGGGTTTGACAATAACCTTCCTGAACGACGGCGGTGGGATCATGCAATCAAACTAAAGCCAGGGGCTGAACCATTCTCAAGCAAGGTGTACCTACTCAGTCTAGAGGAACAGAAGCAGCTAGACAAGTTTTTGGAAGAAAACCTAAAGTCAGGGAAGATCCGACCATCCAAGTCTCCTATTGCATCACCATTCTTCTTCATCAAAAAGAAAGATGGCAGCTTGAGGCCAGTGCAGGACTACCGACGGCTGAATGCAATGACAATCAAGAACTGCTATCCACTGCCACTAATTTCTGAAGTGATCCATAAACTACATCATGCACGCATCTTCACTAAGCTGGACATTAGATGGGGATACAATAATGTCCGAGTCAAGGAAGGAGATGAACACAAAGCAGCCTTCATCACCAACCAAGGCCTTTTTGAACCACTGGTCATGTTCTTTGGATTACCCAACTCTCCTGCAACATTCCAGATGATGATGAATGACATCTTCCATGAATTGATCAATGAAGGATGCGTCAGCACCTATATAGATGACATCATGATCTACTCGACAGACTTAGAAGAGCACAGAAGGACTGTCAAGCATGTCTTGGCCCTACTACAAGAACACAATCTCTATCTCAAACCAGAGAAATGCAAGTTTGAGAAAGAGAAGGTGGAATATCTGGGATTGGTGGTGAGCAAAGGGAAGGTGGAGATGGACCCAGTCAAGGTGGAAGGAGTGAGCAGATGGCCAGTTCCTAGGACGAAGAATGAACTACAGCAATTCTTGGGTTTTGTCAATTTCTATCATTGCTTCATCCAAGGCTTTTCAAGCATTGCCAAACCACTACATGAACTAACAGGGAACAAGCCATGGAACTGGGGAGCCGAACAGTTGATAAGCTTCCAACTCCTCAAGGCAGCAGTAACGGCAGCACCAATCCTAGCCTTTCCAACTGATGAGGACCTGTTCCGAGTGGAAGCAGACAGTTCAGACTTGGCCAGTGGTGCAATCCTGTCACAAATGCAACAGGGAACCTGGAAACCGGTGGCCTATAGGTCCAAAGCACTCAATGATGTGGAGAGGAATTATGATATACATGATAAGGAGATCCTAGCCATCATGCGGGCATTGGCAGAGTGGAGGCACTATCTGCAAGGGACAATGCAGCCATTTGAAATATAGACAGACCACAGGAACCTAGAATACTTCATGACAGCAAGAAAGCTGAACCGCTACCAGGCCAGATGGTCCCTTGAATTGGCAGATTATGATTTTATCCTAAAGCATCGACCAGGCCAACTCAACAAGAAGGCTGACCTCCTTTTGAGACGGGAAGACCATAAACAGGGAGTAGAAGGAGATAATACTGGAGTTACAGTGTTGAAGAAAGAGTTCTTCCAAGCAATAAGGGGAGAGCTCAGAGGAGAGGAGGAAGACCTGATGAAAATAATCAGAAAAGCAAAGAACATAGAGAGCAAAGTCAGAGAGAGGGTGGAGAGTGGAGAGAAGGATTGGGAGGAAGAAGAGGGGATCATAACGTGGGAAGGAAGGATATACATACCAAAGGACAGGAAGCTTCAGGAGGAAATTATTCATCTACACCATGACACACCCACTGCAGGATACCCTGGGAGGTTCAAGACAACAGAGCTCATCCTCAGGAACTACTGGTAGCCAAGGATACATAGAGATGTAAGAATGTATGTGGATGGGTTTAGTAGGTGTCAACAAACAAAGACGTTCCTAGCAAAACAAAGGGGGACTCTAGCTCCAAATGCAATTCCAACAAGGATTTGGCAGTACATATCGGTGGACCTCATCACCCAATTACCACAAAGCTTGGGATATGATGCAATTATGGTGGTGGTGGATAGACTGTCCAAACAAATTACATTGGCACCAACAAATGGAGAGGTTGTCAAGCATTGGGTACTGACGGACTTCGGTACTGCTGAGGGGTGTTGGCGAAAGGTTGGGCGGACTATGGCCAAGTCCTGCAGGCCAAGAGTAGTGGTGTTGGCTTTAACGTACTCGTGCATTGCACCCTACTTGCCATGCATGCCACTGTATTTGCAACAGACAGATACTCGGGGGGATGCTGATGATGCCAGCCCAAGTCGAGGACTTAACAGAAGAGAAGAAGGTAGAAGGGCCTAAGCCTAGTCGATACCCAGAATGAGGAAATATGTACATGCATGTCCTACTTATATAGGTTAAGAAGTGACATGTGGAATAAGGAATGTGGAACAATAAGGTATGCAGAGCATGTGGTTTATTGTCCACAGCGAGTAAAATTAGAATAAGGAATGTAAGACGGGAATAAAACAATAAAGGACAGAATAATAGGATGTGCCCAAGGATAGGACAATAGGAAATGCCCGATTATAAAACAAGGGCTGTAACCAAGGATAACACAAGGGCAGGAAGTCCCCAGGTAAGGCGGACCAAGGGGTGAGGAGTAGGCATGGGATGGGAATGAGGAATGTGACCGATATGTGCATCTAGCCGGGAACAACTCATTGAGTGGCTCATGCTTGGTTACTAACGGAGTATTTTAGTCGGTACTGCCGAGTTACCTGATCCTTGGTACGTGTACTTGACAGAGGTCACATCAGAAGGGATTGCAAGGATCTTCAGAGACACAGTGTGGAGAGACTTTGGACTCCCAGAAGTGGTGATCAGTGACAGGGGCTCTCCATTCATCTCGAAGTTCACAAAAGACCCATACCGACTTCTAGGAATAAAGATGAACCCTTCGACTGCCTATCATCCCCAGACAGATGGACAAACAGAACGCGTCAACCAAGAGGTAGAGCAGTATCTATGGCTGTTTGTCAACCATCAACAGGATGACTAGGTGGAATGGTTGCCATTGGCAGAGTTCAGCTATAATGACAAGATCCAAGTGTCAACAGGGTATTCTCCATTTTACTTAAACTATGGACAGCATCTAAGGAAGTCCACAGAGCCATGACGGGAGGCAGAAACAGAGGCGGCAGATGTGTTTGAGAGAAGGATGAAGAAAATAAGAGAAGAGGCAGCAGCAGCACCAGAAAAGGCAGCATCAGACATGAAGAAGTATTATGACAAAGGAAGGCAAGATGTACCACAATATCAAATAGGGAACAAGGTTTACCTGGAAGGCCTTAATGTCACCACCGACCGACCTTCAAAAAAACTAGAAGACAGACGTTATGGCCCATTCCCAATTGTAGCAAAAGTGGGAGAATGTGCCTATTAACTGTGACTACCCCCCAATTGGAAGAACATCCATCCTGTGTTTAATACTGTCCTGGTGCACCCTGCCCAAACACCCACATCCTCCATACAACAAAAGCCAACACCCCCTCCACCAGCAATGACACCAAAAGGAGTAGAGTATGAAGTAGAGGAAGTTCTGGACTCTAGAATGCGTAGAGGAGTGCTGCAGTATCTGGTGAAATGGGTTGGGTACCCTAGAGAAGAGAATTCGTGGGTGCCAGGGAAGAACATGAGGAATGCAAGACGGAAAACACAAGAGTTCCACATGTGATTCCCAGCTGCACCCAGGCACATAGGCCACATCTTCCACAGACTACCCTTTCGGCCTGTACCAAACCCCAGAGTAGTGTCATATGATGGGATGACATGGATGCATGAGTGAGGAGTGAGCGGCATGCAGAAGGCCATTGCACGTGGGGTGGTGGTCAGCGTGGCAGGTCGGCGCAACAAAGTGCGTGACAGCAAGTGTGACGTGGCGGATTGACGCGACGAAGTGCATGATGGCGACAGGCACGAACGAGACAGATGTGCAGACACAAACGCAGGCAGGTGTGAGTGGAGGGTGCGGGTGCAGGTGCAAACGGCAGGTGCAGGCGCAGGTGCAAGCGGTGGGTGCGGGTACAGGTGCGAACAGCAAGTGCGGGTGCAGGCACAGGTACAGCGGGTGCAGGTGCGAGTGCGGGTGCAGCAGGACGTGCGCGAGAGCGGCAGATGCAGGTGCATGTAGGGGTGTGGGGATGGGTGCAGGTGTTAGGATGGTGCGAGGGTGGCAGGTGCAGGTGTGGGTGCAGGTGCAAGGGTGGTGCACCGGTACACAATGGCAGGCGCAACAGATGCGAGGGTGGTGGGTGCGTGTGAGATGGCGCAAGAGTGGCAGGTGCGTGTAAGGATGGCGCGAGGGTGGCGGATACGTGTGAGGATGGCAGGCAATGGCAGGCATGACAGACGCAAGGGCGGTGGGTGCATGTGAGATGGCGCAAGAGCGGCGGGTGCATGTAAGGATGGCGCGAGGGCAGCGGATACATGTGAGGATGGCGTGAAGGTGGTGGGCATGTGTGAGGATGGCACGAGGGTGGTGCACTGCGATGGCGGGCATGACAGGTGCGCAGGCGCAAAGGAGGCATACCGGTACACGATGACGGGCACAGCGCAACAGGTGCGCAGGCGCAAGAGCAGCAGATGCAAGTGTGCGTAGGGGTGTGGGGGGAGGCATGCAGGTGTTAGGATGGTGTGAGGGCGGTGGGTGCAGGTGCGAGGGTGGTACACCGATACACAATGGCGAGTGCGATGGCAAATGCGACAGGTGCGCAGGCGCGAACTGTCAAGTCCACGTACCGAGACCAGTCTGCCGGCAGTGCCGACTGAGCAATCATCCTATATCCACAACCAAGTGCCCACGTCACATGCATAACACTTGGTGCGCCGGTCCCGGCTTGGCACATCTGCCATCCACACCCTTCGGTCTGTTTCACCTTGGGACTTCCTGTCCTTGTACTATCCTCGGTTACAAGCCTTGTCTTATAGTCTGGCACCTCCTATTGTCCTATCTTTGGACACATTCTATTATCCTGTCTTTTATTGTCTTATCCCCGCATTGCATTCCTTATTCTAATTTTATTCGTTGTGGACAATAACCACATGTTCTGCATACCTTGTTTTCCCACATTCCTTATTCCACATGTCGCTTCTTAAACCTATATAAGTAGGACATGCATGTACATATTTCCTCATTCTGGGTATCGACTAGGCTTAGGCCCTTCTACCTTCTTCTCTTCTGTTAAGTCCTCGACTCGGGCCGGCATCCTCAGCATCCCCCTGAGTACCTGTCTGTTGCAAATACAGTGGCACACATAGCAAGTACGGCGCAACTCACGAGTACGTTGAAGCCAACACCACTACTCTTGACCTGCAGGACTTGGCCATGGTCCACCCAACCTTTCGACAACACCCCTCGGCAGTACCAAAGTCCGTCAGTACCTGACGCTTGATACGAACCCATGCCGGCGCAACAAAAAAGATCGAGTTGCCGTGCATGCCAGCACGACAACAAAAAAAAAACCTGTAAAAGAAAAAGAAAAACAAGTCGCCGCACACGCTGGCACGACAAAGAAATGACCTGTAATTGTTGTGCACACTGGCACAACGAGAAAGGGATCTATGGCTAGCAGAGAGCTCCAGAGGGTCTTGGTCCAGAGAGGTTGAACATATGCCGGCGCAACAGAAAGACTAACTAATGCGACCCCTGCCTTACCTTCTTCTCTCAAAAAGGATGCCCCACCAATCATGCTGGCACGATAGCTAGGACGAGTGCAGGGGTCGTTGACCTTCTTCTCACCACCTCTGTCGGACGAGACTGCGATTGGGAGAGATAGTGAATGAGTGACATAGGAGCTTATACCAAACAAGCACCTGCCCCTCCAATCCGGTACTTTGGATCACTCAGTAGACAAGCAATGCATGCATCATCAATGAGGACATTGACCTTAAAAGGGGGGGTAATGTCATGATTTCTCTACTCCTTTCTCTATTACTTGTTATTGGACTCCGCTACTCCACCAGACCATATGTATAGTTCTTAGGTAATTAGTTAAAGCTCAGTCTTGAGCTGGTCAATACACCAACAAGTATCATTGCTCATTTCCCTCCTCTGCTCTCCAGCATTGAAGCTCTTGTTGTTGCTGACAATACCACACAAATATACATTTCAGAAGGAAAATAGAAGGCGTGAAGGAGACAGCGAGACGAGTGAACTTAATGGTATAACAAGGGATGCGACCGGAAAGACGACAAGAAGATGATGGGGCTTTTGAATCTTGCCAAGTGAGTACATTTCTGAGAAAAATGATACTTGGGAGGGGGAATCTGCAGAAGAAAAAAAGATCAGACAACAGAACGATGTTGAGCATCCCAGTTCTAGTACAATTTCTTCCCTCATCCAATTCCTGCCGCCTTCGATATTATCTCTGATGGCATGGTTGAGCCACTCCTCTGTGTCTGCAACACAACTCTCAGACTCCCATGTTCATCTGAGAACATCAAAAATTCTGGCTTGAACATTTCTGTGAACACCGAGGTACAGGAGATGGGAGGGAATGTATAGTCCCAAGGGTGAGGATGTGAAACTGATGAGGATTCTGGTGTGCTTGCCACTGCGAATTTTCCATATTGTTCATATCAAATCACCAAATTGAAGGATATAATGTGATGTGAACCGATGCGGGCCCGCTAGTATCTATCCAACTTAGCCAGTCACATATACCATGACACTCGTCCACATCATCGCAAAATTGTGCATAGTTGTGGTGAAGGTACAACCCAAATAAAGAAGTGTTGATTGGTGAGTCCGCATATAAAACCTGTATAAGGTAAAGCTGTTAATATGGAACACTACATAGTACAAGTCACATGTAATATATGTTTACGTCCACACGGCTACCCCTTCTGGAGTGCTCTTCCAGATGGAGCAGCAAAGGAGCGGGGTCAGGGATCTTGCTATCAAGATCTTGCATCCTTTCACAATCTTTCTCATTAGCAGAGGGGATGCCGGGATCACCTTTACCTGTGATATATTCCCGCGGTTGATCAATGATATATATACTGGTCCATGCTATTTTGCAAGAGGAAGAACTTATGTTTATTGTACAATACTCTTCCTAGCATATGAAACAGTGCTAGACTTTGTTCCCATCTTGTCACTGCTTCTAACCTAAAGTCATTGCGGACATATATCAGTGAGCCAGGGAGTCTTCATTGGATGCATATACACTCTCTGTATATTGCCATTTTATTTCCCACTGATATATTTACTATACAAGCAAATTGCAATGCCATGACAGCACTTCAAATATCACCTTGAGATGATTCAATGATGATCTTTAAGGTGTCTTTGTTCAGCTTGGATGAGTTGATAAATTTAGAGTTTGAAGTATGCTTTGTAAGAAGGGAATGTGCACTACCTTTGATTCCCATGGCCACCAGCGCTTTATAGAGAGATTCTATTCCTCTGTGTGCGTGTTCATCAGGGACACTAGTCCTAGGGTCATTCAAGCTGTTGTTAAACACCTCGAGGGCCCAGGGACCGCTATATCCCGTTTTTAGTACCACCTCTGCAAACTCTTTGACAGGCAGATAGGCTCCTTGGGAGGTCTCAAGAGGGAAAAGTCGATATGAGCACGACCGTTTCAGGTAATGTCCTGAGGTCGAAGGCAATTGTAGTGTTGTCCTGAACCCACGGGTAAGAAAAATACCCATTGTGGGTCACGGGTAAAAGCAATACCCGTTAAACCTGCGGGTACCCATACCCCTGGGTTACCCATGCCAATCACTAGTACTGAATGGAAGCACAGACTGCTGGTATATTAGATAAGAGCCTGGAATCAAAAGAAACATGAACACACTAGGGTTTTGGCTACTATCTTGGCATGATCATTAGGAAGCTGTGTGGATACTCGCTGACTGAATAATACTGTGGTTCACCACCAAAAGGAGTTATTGACAAAAGCTGGCAGCACCCATATCCTGGCACCTCTTGCATACCTCCAGTCTGACAGAGGACTGGTGAATCCTCTAATGACAAGTTCAAAATATCATTAGGATGCTATGGAATACACCCTTCCTAGTGTATATATAATTTATATAATATAATGTTGAAATATTTTGCTGAGGCATTGAGGCTGATGTCGGTTAAATGATGGAAGTAGTTAGATGCTGCAAAAAATTTTCTTGTAGTGATGACATGTCATGGAATTCAGACTTTTGCACCTCTATTTCCAACAGATTATGGGATCTGGTCACACCTAATCTTCCTGAAACTGTCCATTTGTAATCTGTCTCTTTGTGATCTGCTTTTTTGTGTCAAACAAATCTTTTGTGTTAGAGAAAACCTTTTGTGTCGACATTTACTCATAATATGGATCACACCATTATGCCTCAGCTCACTGGCATGAGTGGCAGAAGGAGATAGAGACCTACTTTATGCTGATTGGCTGTGGAGTTCATATTGATAGTGTTAGGCCTAGAGGTGAAAAGGCTTTGGCCTAGGATCAAACTGACCAAAAGGTCTATGCCATCGTATGGTTTCTCACTGACCCCAACTACCATTCACCAATTATTACCACAAAGTCTGGCAAAGAATCCTGGAGTAAACTTGTTGCTGAGTGCCAAAATATCAGGCACCAGTACTGCTGATGATACTTGGGCCGAGCACTATTGCAATAGTGCCGACTTCATGATGCTGGCAGGAGGTGGCCAAGTCCTGTAGACTGATCAGAGTGGCTTGGCTTCAACGTACTCGTGCATTGCACCCTACTTTCCATGTGTGCCACTAATTTGGAACAGAAGGGAAACCTGGGAGAGTGCTGAGAGTGTTGGCCCAAGTAAAGGACTTCAGAAAGGAGGAGGGAAGACAAGAAGGCATAAACCTAGTTGATATTCAGAGTGAAGAACTATCTACATACACTCACTACTTATCTATAGTATAAAGTTCAGTTTGTGGCACTTGTGGGCGTTTTTAGTCAGCATTTATATAATCCATTCCCACACTGCAGTCCAGGGCAAAGGGCACTGGGTCATGTGACTGGTTCAACCGATTGTGTCTCTCTCATGTCTCTCTTCTTCCCCCCACCACCCAACCCACCCGGTGCACACCCGTGCACCCCACATCCTGACTGCCCTACACTCAGGATGTGCGCTGCGCTGGTGTCACCGCATTGTGCTTTGTGGAGGAAAGAGCTTGGCCTGTGCTGGGCTGTTGTGCACCCACCGCATGCCGACATCCTTCCTCCCACCATTGCCACACTCCTGACCACATGCACGATGCAGTGCACTGGTGTTGCCACATCATGCATTGTGTCGGGTGTCCTACACCCTGTGCACACCTGTGCACTCCACTTCCAGACACCCCCACGTGTGAGGCTGTCTGGACGTGTGGTGCGCTGGTGTCGCCGCATCATAAATCATGTCGGACGCCCTACCTATGATTTCCACTTCAGCGGGTCTACGCAACACCCTGCGGCCATGTGACGCTCCCTTGACATAGATGACTGACTGCCTGCACTCGCTGTGTCATCGCACACCGCTTGCTTCCAACCGTTAACCACCACCTGCCAGGGTTCAACACGAGTGTTATGGCCTATGCCACCAAACAAACCCACATTAAACCCCACAACCACCTGCACCGTTTCCAGGACTTTTCCGATCGCTCAAAGACTGAATAACCGATTTCCAGATGTCCGATACATCATTCTGAGGTTCCGCAATTCCGAACCTCCAAAGACTCCAAAGTCAAGGTTCTGCTCCTTTGATAGACGACGCACAGGATCATCGCGTACCTCACTCCTTGTTCTTTGTTTTATATTGCCCCTTGTACTCTCTTCCCCCCTTGTCTTTACTTGGTAAAAGATAGTACAAGAACTAGATACATGTATATAAACCACCAGTCGACTGGACTATTCGCCAGTACAAATATCAACTTAATTTTGCATCGTAGTTTCCGATTAAGTTCCGGTAAACTCTCCAACTCCCAGAAATTAGGGACAAACGATCGAGGAGGGCGCAACACATAAGTTGAAGCCAAGTCCCTGCAACCTTGAACCACTCATACCACCCTATACCATGAACAGTCCCAAGGCCCCCAGCATCCCAACTTCCGTCTGCCCCGATTCCGATCCGGATTCCGATCCTTCACCCCACCCTCGGAATATGAACTCCCCCTTCGGAAACCTTTCGGAACCCTCCGAAACCCTTCCGGAAGTCTCTAGCTAAGTGCCGACACATGGATTTAACAACAAGTCCCCGTTGGTGAGTCCTGCGATGTTTGACCCTGCCACCATGACTTACTGACTGACAACAGACCCTGCAACTGACCTCCCGCCCGCTCACTGGTGACACCAGCAAGCCCCCCATCGTGGCACTCAAACCCAGCCCTGCTCTAACAGTACCAGAGACGATCAGCATGTCCGATGCAAGCCAGTGCCACGAAGCTCATGGCCTGTGTATTGGTCGTGGACGAGGAGGAGGGCCTCTGCGGCATTTTCACAGCTAAGGATCTGGTGTATCAGGTACATTGTTTACGTATAAGACGCATCTCACTGAATTGATACGCTCGATGCTGCCTCTCCTGTCCCTGGACAGTTTCTATAATTTGATTATGGCCGAAGCATTTGGTAATTGATGGCCGAGCTAACTTCAAGAAATGAAGAGGGACACAGCCCAACGGCCCGACGATGAATATTGTACTATTTCAATCTGATATTGATCATACATCATCTTTTAGGCAATGCTCATGCAGATGTTGCAACTAACAAATGAGCAAATCAATGCATTACCTCCTATGGAATGCCAAGCGATTCAACAATAGGTAAGTCTCCGTACTTTCGAATCATTGCATGTAGCTTTACTCAAGTGCCAATTTTACTTTGCAGCAGAATCAATTCATGGCACTGGGAAGCAGCTTGGGTAATTAATGCTCGGGTAGCTTGATTGTTGTGCTTCGTCAAAATGACCATTGTTTGAACTGTTGTTGTCTATGCGTATATACAAATTCCTGCTTCTACTAAATGGAATAATTTTGCCAACGCAATGGAAATTGTCATTGATTGTCTAACACACTGAGCTCTTAAGCAGACCGCTACAAAGTCATGAAAATCAATTATCTGCTGCAGCCTGACCTACTGGTTACTATGGCTTGAATGATTGAAGACTGGCTGATCACCCATTGGAAGCCTATTGTCGAGGCATCGCCGCCGGAATGTGACATCAATTGCTCCATTAGATTCGGACTTACAGGAGGCAGCACAAACAAGAGAAGCGTTAAAGACGAAAGGATTAAGCACAAACCATCATGGGTGGTCTCACTGTTGCTCAAATTCAAGAGATGTGATTATTATTGACACGATGGATTGAATAGTAACAGATTAAAACAATGATTCAACAGCCCTGTTGAATGGTCGAGCAGGAACCTCAGATGGGAGGCTGGCTGAACAGGACGTTCCCGCGATGGTTAAGCCAACTTTGAGCAATCACAAGGGACATAGCATCGAAGGTAGATGGCCCGACCCATTGAATGGTCGAGCGATGCCGGGGGGAACCTTAAACAGGAGGCCGGCTCAACAGCACGTTCCCACGATGGCCAAGCAAAGTGATAGCAATCCTGGAGTGATCCCGGTGGTCGGTAATAATATTGCATTCATGACTAAGCCAAGCTGACAGTACAACCTTGGCCGATGTGCAAAAGGTTTCTTCAAACCCAAGAAGAGTATCAAGCAGAAGAAAACAAGTCTGTTACCTGCTCAGGCTGTGACGAGGATGATACCAATACACCCATCTTAGGCTCCAGTTCACACAGCACTCATGCTGCAGACAACATCCCCAACTATTGATGAGATTGCCTCAGCACTCAAACAGTATGAGGCCAATGAGATGGGGGTGGAAATGGTGGTAAAGAAGGAGGAAGGAGAATCAGCATTGATTGCTAGAGGAAAGTGTGGCATTTTGGGATCCAAGGAGTAAGCTGATGAAAATGACAATGACTTTAATTGGGGGAATACAAGGACCTGTGAGGGGCTATGCTATAGGTGTGGACACCCTTATCATATTACACAATTCTGCATTGCAAATATGCCAGAGGGGGTCAAGCAGTGCACTCTTAACCATACAGCTCACATTGCAATGCTTGATGGTGATGACAAACTATTTGCATTTGCAGCTGCTAAAGGTACTGTCAAGTCTGCAACACCGAGTACCAGCTCACTCAGGAATACCGACCAACCGGCCCTTGCCCACATCATCTTGCACTACCACATGGCCTCAGCTCAGTACACCCGGTACATCGTCTGGACCACTCCTCTCGTCCTATCCTCTTCATTGTTCCTTCACCCCCTATCCACTCCTTGACTTGCTCCCCCTGAAACATATTACTACTTCATTATTGTTCGGTCGTGGCCCTATTGTTTTATCTCCGGTCGTCATTATTCTATTTCCTCCTCCACTCCCTCATTATCTTGTTGTCAGCCATCCTCTATTATTCTAATCTCATTTACATTCCTTATTCTATTCTTGATCACTGTGGACAATGCCTCCATGTGGTTTCTTCATACCTTATTGTTTTCCATTCCTTATGCCACCCTGTTCCACATCTTGCTTCTTAACTATATAAGTAGCAGGATGTATGTAGATAGTTCCTCACTCAGAATATCAAATCAGTTTGCACCCCTTTGTCCGTTTCCCATCTCTAAAGTCCTTCGCTCGAGCCGACGCCCCCAGCATCCTCAAGAGACTCCTCTCAATCCAAACTAGTGGCACACACAGAACAGCAGGGTGCAACACATGAGCATGTTGAAGCCTAGCCACTCCGAAACGGTTTGCAGGACTTAACCAATATTTTGGCATTACCAAATCCTAACAGGTACAAGTGAAACTGCACTTCATCAACCAAACAGTGTTCCCTTGCTTATTATACCCAAGAAGAAAAAGAAGAAACACCACTTTAAAACCAGCAATCCTAAGTTGGTCAATTTTTCATTCCAAGTTCTCTTATTTATTTTTTATCTGTTCTATCCTACACTCTCCTTTATTGATTTTATTATGGGGTGTCAGCCTCAGGGGGTGTGTTGAAATATTTCACTGAGGTGTTGAGGCAATGTTGGTAAAATACTAGAAGTAGTTAGATGCCACAGAAAATTTTCTTGTAGTGATGTTGTCAAGCGTCGGATACTGACGGACTTCGGTACTGCCGAGGGGTGTTGGCGAGGAGGTCGGGCGGACTATGGCCAAGTCCTGCAGGCCAAGA
Organism: Chroogomphus rutilus; assembly: GCA_003314275.1. Lineage (NCBI taxonomy): Eukaryota > Fungi > Basidiomycota > Agaricomycetes > Boletales > Gomphidiaceae > Chroogomphus > Chroogomphus rutilus. The sequence continues at coordinate 35,349 of QLPI01004078.1, read as the reverse complement.
GTAGTGGCGTTGGCTTCAACGTGCTCGTGCATTGCGCCCTACTTGCCGTGCATACTACTGTATTTGCCGCAGACAGGTACTCGAGGGGATGCTGATGATGCTGGCTCAAGTCGAGGACTTAACAGAAGAGAAGAAGGTAGAAGGGCCTAAGCCTAGTCGATACCCAGAATGAGGAAGTATGTACATGCATGTCCTACTTATATAGGTTAAGAAGCGACATGTGGAAATAAGGAATGTGGAACAATAAGGTATGCAGAGCATGTGGTTATTGTCCACAATGAACAAAATTAGAATAAGAAATGTAAGATGGGGATAAAACAATAAAGGACAGAATAATAGGACGTGCCCTAGGATAGGACAATAGGAAATGCCTGTTTATAAAACAAGGCTGTAGCCGAGGATAACACAAGGGCAGGAGGTCCCAAGGTGAGACGGACCGAGGAGTGAGGAGTAGGCGTGGATGGGGATGAGGAATGTAACCGATATATGTGTCTGGCCGAGAACAACTCATTGAATGGTTCGTATTGGGTTGCTTAATGGAGTATTTTAGTCGGTACCGCCGAGTTACCGGATTCTTGGTACATGTACTTGACAGATGTAATGTGCCATAGAATACAGACTTTTGCACCTCTAGTTCTAACATATAATTCCTCCTGTGATGTCGGAGTAATTTGACCAGCATGTACCTGTTGGTTGTGATATCACATTAGTCATACATGCTTTGTAATTCCTCATTTGTTTGCATTGAGCCATTACCTGGGCTCAAGCTGAACAGTTGCTTTTTCCTCAGTCCTTGATCAGCACCGCCAAAATTCTACATATCAAAGGCAGATATCAGAGATAATAATGAATAGAACCCATACCCTTCCTCTAATACCATCAGGTCCTGGTTGCCATGGATAAGGAGAAAAGATGTTTGGGCTGAATATCAAATCCTTAACAATATACCCATCACCAGACCCCTATGCACCCTCCGGAACCTTCATCTGATTCTGGAATATCAAGCATGGCCCCATGCCTATGTTTGATCATGACCAACCCATTCCTCATGAACAACCCCTTGGCAACTCACCAATCATCACCCTCTGAGATGCTACCTACCTCAGCACCATCTTCAGTAGTGCTTCCAACCTTGGGACCACCATCTGTGGCACCACCCTCCATTGTACCACCCTCCATTGTACCACCCCCCATTGTACCACCCCTCATTGCACCATCCCTCATTGCACCACCCCTCATTGCACCACCCCCTGTTGCACCACCCCCTGTAGTACCACCCGCTGTGGCACCACCTCCTCCCATGCAACTAGGATGGGCCCTCACCTTATAACCAAATGACATGCCTGACCTCACCCAGGCCATCATCATGCTGGCAAGCAACTTGACCGGCCCCAGAAGGTCAGCTCCCCACGCCAAGGTCTGGAACCCAGACACCTTTGACAGATCTGATTCAAGAAGATTACAAGCTTTTCTTGTACAGTGCAGCTTGAACTTCCATGATCACCCTGACAATTTTAACTCCAAAAGTGCCAAGGTAACTTATATACTTTCGTACCTGACTGGTACCATCCTAGACTGGCTTGAACCAGCCCTCACCTCCCCTGATAAGCCAGACTGGGTCTATGACTATGATGAGTTCTCTCTGAACTCAAGACCAACTTCAGCCCCCATGACCCAGAAGGAGAGGCTGAAGCAGACCTTGAGAACCTCTGCATGTGCAATAACCAGTGCATCACAAAATATGTAGTTGAATTCAATTGACTTGCTACCCATGTCCATTGGGGCAATGCTGCACTCTGTCGCCAGTTCTACAATGGACCCCTTGGAAGGATTAAGGATGAGATCTCCAGAGTGGGAAAACCCCAGTCCCTACTCTAACTCCACCTCCTATCCTAGTCCATTGATGCCCATTATTGGGCATGATTATCTGAGGTTACTAGAGAATCCACCTCATCCCAGAACTTCAACCACCCACATGACAAGGGAAAGGCCTCTGTGAATCTGTACTCAGCCCCTAACTCAGGAAATGTCAAGTACACATACTGAACTCCAGTGATTTGGCAGTGCCAACCAAGCAGTCATCCTATATCCACATACAAGTGTCTACGCCACATGCAAAGTCACTTGGTATGCCAATCTTGGCTCAGCACATCCACTACCCATACTCCTCATCCTTCAATCCGCCTCACCTCAGGACTTCCTGTCCTTGTTTTATCTTTGGTTGCAACCATTGTTTTATAGTTGGGCACTCCCTATTGTCCTATCCTTGGTCACATTTCTATTATTCTATCTTTTATTGTTCTATTTCTGTTTGCATCCCTTCATTCTAATTTTACTCATTGTGGACAATACCCACCTGCTCTGCATACCTTATTGTCCCACATTCCTTATTCCACATGTCGTTTCTTAAACCTATATAAGTAGGGTATGCATGTACATATTTCCTCATTCTGGGTATCGACTAGGCTTAGCCCCTTCTACCTTCTCCTCCTCTGTTAAGTCCTCTACTCAGGCCGGCATCATTGCATCCTCCCTGTCAAGATTCGGTGATGCCGAGATATCGGTTAAGTCCTGCAAACCGTTTCGGAGTGGCTAGGCTTCAACGTGCTTGTGCGTTGCGCCCTGCTGTTCCATGCGTGCCACTAATTTGGATAGTGAGAGGAGCCTCGAGGGGATGCCAAGGGCGTCGGCTCGAGCGAAGGACTTTAGAAATAGGAAGCGGACAAAGGGGTGTGAATCAATCGATATTCTGAGTGAGGAACTATCTACATACATCCCGCTACTTATATAGTTAAGAAGCAAGATGTGGAACAGGGTGGCATAAGGAATGGAGACAATAAGGTATGAAGTAACCATGGGGGCATTGTCCACAGTGATCAGAAATAGAATAAGGAATGTAAGTGGAATTATAATAATAGAGTATGGCTGAGAATAAGATAATGAAATGGTGGGCGAGCATAGAACAATAGAGGACGGCCGAAGATAAAACAATGGCAGTGGCCAGGACAATGAGTGGCCGTCATGTTGTTCGGGGGAAACCGGTTAAGGACTGGATAGGGGGTGAAGGAACAATGAAGAAGGATGGATGAGAGGAGTGGTCCATACGATATACCGGGTGTACCGAACCGAGGCCGCATGGTAGTGGGAGATAATGTGGGTAAGGGCCGGTTGGTCGGTATTACCAAGTGAGTCGGTGCTCGGTGTTACGGGCTTGACACTCCCGAGTACCCTGTCTGTTGTAAATCAGTGGCATGCACAGAAGAGTAGGGAACAATGCATGAGTATGTTGAAGCCAAAGCCACTACTCCCAGCCTGTAGGACTTGGCTGTTCCCATCCGACATCTCAGCATTCCCAAAGCATGACAGGTAATAAGATGGCCAACTCTGGCCAACCTGTGACCCTGACAGGTGGTAGCAGGACTACCACAGATCTTTCATCCAAACTTGGTAAAGATGGAAAACTTATACCACAAGACTCTGCATCTTCTGTGGCAGACCAGGCCATACAGCCAAGAATTGCCCAAGATCTGCTGCCACAGTCACCAAGGGATGCACAGCCTTTATAATAGAGGAAATTGATCTGAAGCAACAGATGCTTTGGAATCCAAAGAATAGAAGCTCAGGCCCCTGACTCTAGTTCCAGTTGTTTTCATTGGACACTAATGACACTACTACAGAATAATACAAACAATGCATCCACTTGCTGAACCACGAGCACTCATGAACTCCAGCAAGACCTATGACTTTGCAATCACAATTCCAATGCCCCTCTTACACCTGAAAAATTGTCAAAAATTTGACCCATTTTATAGAAACACCTCCAACCCTCTAAAAATCCATCAGATTCTAGTTTCTCAGCCATCCTTGGACATATATGCTCACCTGCTATGATCCATTGATTGACAGAGCATTGAGTAAATACTCCATTCAGATTTGCCATCCCAACTAATTCTTGGTACCACTGAGCTTGCAGTTTCTACTCAGTGCTCAATCCAACCCTCTGAAAACTCTGCTCAGGAACCCTGACCAATGTGGACCCCCCACCCTTGCCTAGACAAACTGTCAGGCATTGGAAGTGCCGATGATACTGTCGGGAATCGCTCAAGTCCTGGAGACCAATTGGGGTGGCTTGGCTTCAACATACTCATGCATTGTGCCCAACCTTCCGTGCATGCTACTGATTTCTGACAGAAGGGGTACCTGTGAAGGTGCCGAGGGTGCCAGCCCAAGGGAGGACTTTAGATAGGAGGAAAGAGAGGACCAGGAGGCCTATGCCAAGTTGATATCCAGAATGAGGAATTATCTACATGCATGCGCTACTTATATACATAGGTGTCAAGTGCACATACCGAGATTCCAGTAATTTGGCAGTGCCGACCAAGCAGTCAGACTATGTCTACGTACAAGTTCCCACACCACATGCAAGTCACTTGGTATGCCGGTCTGGGCTCAGCACATCCACCATCCACATTCCTTGTTCCCATCCCTCATCTACTCTATGCCATTCACCCTCCATTAATCCTACCACACCTACTCCTTATTCCTCAGTCCACCTCACTTCAGGACATCCTGTCCTTGTTTTATCCTTGGCCACAACCATTGTTTTATAGTCGGGCACTCCCTATTGTCCTATCCTTGGCCACATTCCTATTATTCTATCTTTTATTGTTCTATCTCCGTTTACATTCCTTCATTCTAATTTACTTGTTGTGGACAATACCCACATGCTCTGCATACCTTATTGTCCCACCATACTTATTCCACATGTTGCTTCTTAAAACTATATAAGTAGGACATGCATGTACATACTTCCTCATTCTGGGTATTGACTAGGCTTAGGCCCCTTACCTTCCCTCTCCTCTGTAAAGTCCTCTACTTGGGCTGGCACTTCAGCACCCCCCAAGTACCTCCTCTGTCCCAAATTGGTAGAACGCATGGCAAGTAGGGTGTAACACACAAGTAGGGTGTAACACACAAGTTCGTTGAAGCCAAAGCCACTACTTCCGGCCTGTGTCAAGCGTCAGATACTGACGGACTTTGGTACTGCCGAGGGGTGTTGGCGAAAAAGTTGAGCGGACTATGGCCAAGTCCTGCAGGCCAAGAGTAGTGGCGTTGGCTTCAACGTGCTCGTGCGTTGCGCCCTACTTGCCATGCATGCCACTGTATTTGCCACAGATGGGTACTCGAGGGGATGCTAATGATGCTGGCTCAAGTCGAGGACTTAACAGAAGAGAAGAAGGTAGAAGGGCCTAAGCCTAGTCGATACCCAGAATGAGGAAATATATACATGCATGTCCTACTTATATAGGTTTAAGAAGCGACATGTGGAATAAGGAATGTGGGACAACAAGGTATGCAGAGCATGTGGTCATTGTCCACAACGAACAAAATTAGAACAAGGAATGCAAAGCAGGGATAGAACAATAAAAGACAGGATAATAGAATGTGTCCAAAGATAGGACAATAGGAGGTGCCAGACTATAAGACAAGGCTGGTAACCGAGGATAGTACAAGGACAGGAAGTCCCGAGGTGGGGCAGATCGAGAAACGGGCGGATGGCACGACGGATGTGCTGAACCGAGAACAATGTATCAAGTGACGTGTATGCGGTGTGGACACTTGTACGTGGACGTAGGATGGTTGCTCGGTCGGCACTGGCGAATCTCCAGGACCTCGGTATGTGGACTTGACAGCCTGCAGGACTTGGCCGTTACCCATCCACATCTTTGGCATTACCGAAGTTTGACAGCTTGACAATAGGTTAAGAAGCAAAATGTAGAATATGGAATAGAGAACAACAAGGTATGCAGAGCATGTGGAAGCATTGTCTACAATGATCAAGAATAGAATGAAAAATGTAAACGAGAATAGAACAATAAAATAGGATAATAGGGATCTGGCCAAGGATAAGACAATAGAAAGTGATCGACTATAAAACAATAGGGTCATGGCTGAGGATAAAACAAGGACAGGATGTCTCGAGGTAAGGTGGGCCGAGAATCAAGGAGTAGGCAGAGTAGGATTAATAGATGATGAACGAGGAAGGAGTGGATGAGGGGTGGGAATGAGGAACATAGGTGGTAAATGTGCCAAGCCAAGAATGGCATACCAAGTGACTTGCATGCAGTGTTGTCACTTATGCATGGACATAAACTGATTGCTCGGTTGGCAGTGCCAAGTTACCAGATACTCGGTATGTGTACTTGACAGTATCCCCCCCTTAGCAGCTGAACCCATGAAGCTGGTAGGCGGAGATTGAAAATAGGGTTTGGGATGCCTAAACATGATATCATGCGAAGTTTGGGGTCTGGTGCCCAAACACATTCCACCAGTAATCATCCAATTGCATAAAAATACAAAACATGGGCTATGAAACAGATGGGGAAAATGCACAAAAGGCCGAGATGGAGGTCAAAAGGTTGGAAAGGCAGCAGAAAGGCAATGCAGAGGCTGTATGGATTGCCAAGGAGGTGGCCAAGGTAAAGGAGAAAGTGGAGGCTGTGACTAAAGTAGCAGAAGCAAAACAGAAGGTGGATGAGGAGGAAGTGGCTATAAAAGCTGCTGAGAAGCTGATAGCTGATGCAGCCAAGAAGGAATGGTGACAGTAAAGCAATCGATCTCAACCATGTTCCAAATTTGACTCCGATGGTGCTCATCCCATATCACCTTCACTATCACAACATCACACAGCCAACCATTCTATTCAGCACTCCAATCTTCAGACTCCCAATTTGTCATTATGTCTTCTTCAGAGCTCATTCCCATGCAATGCTACAACACCCAGGACCCAAACATCCAGGCAGAACCATTAACATATCATTATCTTCGCATACCTCCTCCAGCACATTTCTCACTCAGAAGAAGATCCCATCCAATCTACACTCAGTCATATGCAATAGGAGATGCAGTCTATTTTCAAGAAAGCCGAGAACAATACATATTTCTTGGTATGATGTCTAGACCAGCATATCGTGATAGGAGTAGAGTGGAATATAAGACAGAGTTCAGGGCACCATCCCATCTTGATTACCCCCCCCCACTCCATTTGACTCACTCTTAAATACAAAATGAGAGTACACGACCATATTGTTATGGCCCATACTCTCACTAAACCCATACCAAGCCCCCACAACCACCCACACCTTTTCCGGGACTTTTCCGATCGCTCAAAGACTGAATAACCGATTTCCGGATGTCCGATATATATTCCGAGGTTCCGCGTTTCCGAACCTCCGAAGACTCCAAAGTCAAGGTTCCGATACTTTGATAACCGATGCGCAGGGCCATCGCGTACCTTACTTCCTTGTTCTTCTTTCCTATTGACCCCTTGTACTCTCCTTCTCCTTGTTTTATGACCGGCAAAGATAGTACAAGGATAGTCACATGTATATAGTCTGCCAGTCGACTGGACTGTTCGCTAGTACGAATATCGACTTAGTCTACCCTCTAGTTTCCGATTCATTTCCGGTAAACTCCCGTACCCTCTCCGAAATTAGGGACAGACGATCGAGGAGGGCGCAACACACAAGTTGAAGCCAAGTCCCTTCGACCTCGAACACCTTAGTGACCGGATAGAACCAATCCGCGACCGACCCTAAGTTCCCGGCACCTCCGCCCCCGTCTGTAGTCCATCCGACTCCGCCTTTGGTCCTCGGCCCCGTCTCGGACTCCACGCCAACCCGAATAAGTCCTTTCGGAAGTACTAGCTAAGCGCCTGACACGCGGACTTAACACATATACCCATTAGTCCTCCTACTCTCAGACCCCTATCCTTGGATTGGATACTGGAGAAATTGCAGAAGATATGTTGCCTGTGACCTGGAAATACTCCAAGATGACTCAGTCCCCTGACTCATCCTAAGGCCCCTCAGGAGTAGTGGACAAGGTTATTAGACATTTATTGGTGGACTTCCTCATTGTTTCTTTTATATGTTTTCCCTTTTTTTGGCTTGACTCAGACCTGTTTCCTATTCTGTTAGTCTTTTCTTGTTGTTACTCATCATCCTTACCTTTTTGGTTAGTCTCCCCCTATCATAACCTCATAACCCCTAGCCCCTATTCATGCAGCCTCGATGCTGTACCATCTCTCCAGAGTTTCTCTATAGTTTCCTCTTTTGTATACTTTGTTCTCATGCTTTGTCATTAAACTGACATAGCCAACCTCTCGCATCATTTTGCATCATTGCTTTGTTTTTGTATATAAAGGCCTCTGGCTCACCTCTATAATAACAAGTTCACAAGTTAAAGTCCTAAGTTAAGTCTCCAAGTCCAAGTCAAGACTAGTCTAGAAACATCTAGACTATTGTATTCAAGTCCAAAGCCAAAGTCCAAGTCTTAGTCAGTGTGACACATTCACATCTCAGGTCACATCCCTGTCACATCATATCCTAATCACTCACATTCTATTTTCTTTCATACATCACTGCCCCCAAGTCACAGAACCTAGTCCAGCTATGCCAAATGACTGCACTAGACCCTGTCAGAGAAAAGGACTGGTGCATGCAGGCTTTTAGGTATTAATTACCTAGAGCAACTCTACAATGGGCCAAGGTGGCCAAATGGGTGGGAACACAAGCTCCTGAAGAGATGGACTTAGATAGGCTTCTCTAGGGTACAGGGGATAAAGATAATATACCCAAAAATGAGGGTGCTGACAGCACAGGGGCCCCCGGCAGTTTGGGAGTCCCAAAGGAATTGACTCTTAAGAGGGGTGTGAGTGCTAAGGCAGGGCCCAGCAAGGGTCTGAGTAAGAGAGGGAGGGGGAAGAGTGAGCAGTTGAAGGGGGCCCAGGTGAGTTTGTTTGTTTTATTATTTTATTATTTTATTGATTTTTCACATAGCATACAGGGGTGATGCCCCAAGAGTAGTCTCCCTCCATCCATCTGCCCTGAAATCACTGGGCGGATCATGGGGATGAGTGTAGAGTGCTGGGTCTAGGAGCTGCCTGCTAGATATGCAAGCAATGGAAGGTCAAGTGCAGCTTAGCTGCCTCCCAGCAATGGAAGGTTAAGAGCCGGGAGGAAGTTGAGTCAGAAAAGGAGAGTAAAGAGGGACAGATGGAAGAGGAGATGGATGAGGAGGAGCGGCCTAAGAAGAGGCCGAAGTGGGACATGACTATGCAACCGAGCAGGTGGGCAGTATCCATACAGCCTAGTAGATAGTCTATGATGGTGGAAGTCTCACAGCCCGGAGGATCAGGATCTCGGCACCCTGCCAAGATCTGAAAGGATCTTTTGCAGGAGCAGGAAAGAATGAACCAACTGCTCCTTCACTTGGTGGAGGGGGTTAGGTTCATAGGTCACGCGGTTGTTTCATTGGGTGAAGACCAGTGTAGGGGTTTGGGGATACCAAGAGGTTTGGAGGATTCGGACGGGAGTGAGAGTCTGGGAGAGGATCAATTGCAGGATGATGATGATGATGAAGGGAATCAAGGGGAAGAAAAGGGGAAGGAAAAAAAGGATAAGGGGGATGGTGATGAAAATGAGACCCTAAAGTAGTCTCAAATATATTGTTTTATAATTTTCTTTTGAGAGAATAGGATGAAAGAAAATAAAGGACATAAAAAGAGGAAGAAACAAATGAAACATGCCAAGACATTTGGCAGGTTCAGTCATGATAGGTGGACAGAGAGGTGTCAGAAATGGATGTGATTGTAAGGTCAGGAATAGGGTGTCAGGAGGTTGATGAAGAGGGAAATTCAGGATGTTCGCAAGGCTGTCATAATGTAGAAGCAGGATGGAGAGGAATTAGAGTCAGGATGGAGGGAACAGAGGGGTTTAAGGTTGGGATGGGAATGGAACAGTGTCAAGTATGCATACCAAGTATCCGGTAACTTTGCAGTGCTGACCGAACGATCAGCTTAATTCCATGCAAAAGTGACCAAACCACACATCTGCCACTTGGCACTTTGGTCTCAGGTTGGCACATTCACTCTCCACATTCCCCATCCCTATTCCTCATTCACTCCTCACTACTCATTATCCACTAATCCTGCCCTGTCAACTCCTTATTTCTCGGCCTGTTGTTATGGACCATGCTACCAATAAACTCACATTAAATCCCATAACCACCCGTACCATTTCCAGGACCTTTCTGACCGCACAAATCCTGAATAACCGCTTTCCAAATCCCAATGTATCAATTTGAGGTTCTGTGTTTCCGAACCTCCGAAAATTCCAAAGCCAAGGTTCTGCTCCTTTAATAAACGACGTGCAGGATCATCGTGTACCTCACTCCCTTGTTTTTCATTCTGTATTGCCCCTTGAACTCCCTTTCCCCCCTTATCTTTACTCGGCAAAGATAGTACAAAGACTAGATATATGTATATAAGTCACCAGTTGACTGGACTATTCGCCAGTATGAATATCAACTTAATTCTGTGTCGTAGTTTCCAATTCAGTTCTGGTAAACTTTCTGACTTTCCGAAATTAGAGACAGACAATCGAGGAGGGCACAATACATAAGTTGAAGCCAAGTCCCTGCAACCTTGAACCACTCGAATCACCCTATACTGTGAACAGTCCCAGACCCCTGGGCACTTCCCGTCTTTCCATCCCCATTCCAATTCCAATCGTGAACCCAACCTGTAGTCCCTCTGCCTCCAGAGTACGAACCCCCTCTCGTAAATCATTCAGAACCTCCGGAAACCCTTCCGGAAGCCTCTAGCTAAGCACAGACACATGGATTTAATGTAGGGTGCAAACATGCATCTCACCCCTGAGAGACCAATCTCAATATATTGTATTTTTATATCGATTTTAGTATCATTCTGTGTGCAATTCGATTCTCTATTTTTCAAATAATTTTCTGTATTTTTACCTCAAAACTGAGGGAGATATTGTATTACTACATGTATGCTACTTACGGGTGCTTGCCTATGCACGACCTGACACACGTGGCTGGCTCCCTGGATAGGGACCGGTAGCCTGGCTCAAACCTTCAATAGGGTCAGGAGCCGGCTCTAGTATATGTGCAGGTGAAACACCACTCACATATGCTTCCCTCCTCAGTGGTTGACTATACTAAGGAGGTGAGTTGTATAGTACAGTATAGTAGACTTCCTTGATACAGGATACCTCCTTGATACAAAATGATTTTCCAAGGTCAATTCTCATTCCAGTAATACAGGATTTTGCACAAAGAATCTACTATATATAAGCAACATTTAAGCCAACCCACACAAGGGAGGGAGAAGAATTGCATTCAGGAGGAATTTATTTTCATCTAAAATTTCTCAATTTTGATAACATACAATCTTAAATCAGTGATTGCTCAACTTTTCTGAGAGATTTTGTCATAGAGTGTTCATATTAGGGAAGCTATGCATCTCCTATTGCTAATTACAAAAACTCTGAGTGGGATTTGACCTAAATTAACCTTAATCTGACCACAAAGATATTGGGGCTACCAAAGTGTGACATGCAACACACTAGTAATACAAAGAAATGGATGACTAATCACAACGGGCCACAAATTCCGCGCACGGAGAATTAGGTGTCATGCTTGTATCAAGGACCTATACCTGTGACATTTTGACCTGTTCCACAAAATAATTTACTCTGCCACAACAAATGCTTTTTTGCCCCTATAATATAGAGCAAAAATGTTCTCAAGACACTTCTTAGCTGTAATATAATTTTTTTTAAATTTAATATACAAAATTTTGAGCTAAAATTGAGCTTGACTGAAATCTGTATCAAGGAAGTCTACTATACTGTATAATTCACAGAGTGTGAAGACTGATTCCTTTCTTTTTACTTTGTAAGAAAAATAATTAGGTATATTTTTAAATATACATGAAGTGGTTGACTACACTGAGGAGAAAAATAATTAGACTGCCTAGGAATATCTCCATCCTACTGTATAAATTGCTCATAATCTCATTAATTAACAGTATATTCGTACTCACACTCCTGATTGTCATAAAGCATGAGACCTATCACATGTTCACAAGCCCTACAGACAATTATCCTGGTGTCTGCCTGCCGTGCATCTGTCCCCCAAGAACTGTCCGCCCCTGGACCAAGTTTCCAGACACCTCAGACCCCAGCACACCCTCTGGAACATTCATCTGACTCCAGATTCTAGGACGCAGATCAAAACCTACATCCAAATATGACCAACCCATTCCTCGTGAACCACCCCCTGGTGACCCAACAATTGTCGCCCTCAGAGATGCAATCCAGTTCATGACCATCCTCAGCAGCACCGTCAACCTCATCGGCACCACCCCCTTTTGCATCTCCCCCCTACATACCACCACCCTTCGCACCTCCACCCATGGCACCACCACCTGTAGCACTGTTATAGCCCATGCTGCCAAATAAACCCACATTAAACCCCACAACCACCTGCACCGTTTCCGAGACCTTTCCAATCGCTCAAAGTCTGAATAACCGATTTCTAATATTCCGATGCATCATTCCGAGGTTCTGTATTTCTGAACCTCCGAAGATTCCAAAGTCAGGGTTCTTCTCCTTGATAAATGACGTGCAGGATCATCTCATACCTCACTCCTTTGTTCTTCATTTTATATTGCCCCTTATACTCTCTTCCCCCCCTTGTCTTTACTCGGCAAAAGATAGTACAAGACTAGATACATGTATATAAGTCACCAGTCGACTAGACTATTTGCCAGTATGAATATTGACTTAATTCTGTGTTGTAGTTTCCGATTAAGTTCTGGTAAACTTTCCAACTTTCCGAAATTAGGGACAGACGATCGAGGAGGGCACAACACATAAGTTGAAGCCAAGTCCCTGCAACCTCAAACCCCTCGTACCACCCTATACCGTGAACAGTTCCAAGACCCCCAGCGCTGCCCGTCTTTCCGTCTTCATTCCAATTCCGATCCTGAACCAGCAACCTTCAGCCCCTCTGTCTCTGGAGTATGAACCCCCCTTTGGAAATGATTCGGAATCCTCCAGAAACCCTTCCGGAAGCCTCTAGCTAAGCGCTGACACATGGATTTAACAAGCACCACCACTCGTTGAACCACTACCTGTTGTACCTCTGCCTGCTGCACCACCCCCCATCGTCCAACCCCATGTTGCACCACCTGCCATCCAACCCTATGTCACACAACCTGCCACAGCACCGCTGCCTCCTGCACACCCAGGAGGGGCCCCTATCTTAGGACCCAACATTGTGCCCGATCTCACTCAGGCCCTCGTTATGCTGGCAAGCAACTTAGCCAGCCCCAGAAGATCAGCCCCCCGCACTGCCAAGGTCCAGGATCCAGATACCTTCGATGGATCTGATTCGAGGAAACTACAAGCCTTCTTAGTGCAGTGTAAACTAAACTTCTGTGACCACCCTGACACTTTCGACACCGACAGCGCCAAGGTAACCTACATACTGTTGTACCTGACCGGTACCACCCTGGACTGGTTTGAACCAGCCCTCTCCGCCCCCCGATGAGCCAGACTAGCTCCATGACTATGAGGAGTTTGTGAATGAACTCAAAACCAACTTTGGCCCCCACAACCCAGAAGGAGAAGCCAAAGCAGACCTTGAGAACCTCTTCATGCACAATAATCAGCCCATCACGAAATATGTAGTTGAATTCAATCAACTAGCCACCCGCATCCACTGGGGCCACACTGCACTTTATTGCCAGTTCTATAACAGGCTCCCTGGCAGGATCAAGGACGAGATCTCCAGAGTAGGAAAGCCCCACTCCCTGCTCCAACTCCGCCTCCTGTCCCAATCTATTGACACATGTTACTGGGAGCAACAATCGGAAATTGCCAGAGAGCCCCCATCCACCTGGAACTTCGACTACCCCTATGATAGAGGGAGGATCCCTATAACCACATATTCGGCCTCTAACATGGGCAATAAGACGGCCAATTCAGGTCAACCCATGACCCTATCCAGTGGCAGCAGGACTATCATGGATCTTCATCCAAAATTGGAAAAGACGGAAAACTTACACTGCAAGAAAGGCAATGCCACTTCGAACAAAACCTCTGCCTCTTCTGTGGCAGGTCGGGCCACTCAGCCAAGGAATGCCCAAGATCCGCCACCACAGTCACTAAAGGGCGCACAGCCTCCATGACAGAGGAAGTTGAAGAAGAGTCCAAAATGTTGGATGCTTTGGAAACTGAGGAATAAGAAGCTAGGCTCCCAACTCTGGCACCAGTTGTTTGCATTGAACACCAACTGTGCCAAAGGAAGTAAAACAAACAATGCATCCAACCTTTCAGGACTATGACCACCCGTGGTCAATCGTCGAAAAAATTTCAACCTGTTTCTGAGAAACACTGCAACCCTCCGAACTCTGACCCTCTGAACTCTGACCCTCTGAACTCTGACCCTCCAAACTCCAACCCTCTGAACTCTGACCCTCTGACCTCCGTCAGAATTCTAGTTGCAAGGACCATACACTCACCCACTATGATCCATCGATCGACAGGGCATTGAGTACTACTCATTTAGATATTCGTCCTAACTGATTCTTGGTATCATAGAGCCAGCAGTTTTCACTGAGTGCTCAATCCAACCCTCCGAAAAACTCCTCTCAGGAAAAACCCTGACCATCGCGGAATTCCATACCGTCCCTTAGACAAAATGGTACCATGTGTAGATTCTCTTAGACTAGAACCCTTCTTGATAAAATGTTAATACGAGCTGAACTATTAACATGGTTCAAACCAAGACTCAAATTGCAGGACATCCCCCAAATTCTGACGACACCACCACCATCCAGGTGACAATCTGGTGAAAACAAACACCATGATCATCATGACCACCACGACCACCACGACCAAGACCACCACAACTGCCATGACCAGTGCGACCATGCCAACCATGACCCCCAAGCCTCCAAACACAAAAAATACCATTAAATTCTGAATCAATAAGAACACACATCATCAGTCATCGCCGTAAAACAAAGAATGTTCCGGGTCAGGATTGGAAGGATCCAGCTGTTGGAAAAAATCCACCCCCATCTCGCCTCCTCCACCGCTCAACTCGGGCACTGGGACCACCACTCCAGGAACTGGCCCTGCCATCAATGCCACAACCTCTGGAACCACTGCTTCAGGAAATGGCCTCACTGCCAGCATCACAGCCCCTGGAACCACCTCTTCAGTAAGACACCCTGTCATAGGTGCCAAACCCTCTGCATCGCACACTGGGACCGCCTGTTTGATAAACCACCCTGCTCTGGACGTCACATCTCCCACACCATGTTCCGGACCCGTCTCCCTGGGAGTCCTCTTCTTCTTAGAGGCAACCTTCCCCACACCACACACCAGAGTCGACCGACCCACCACCACCCGATGACTCCAGATTAGACCACCATGCACCCACACACTTGTCGGATGATCCTGACCATCCGTTTTGATGGCATTTGACATCTCGGAAGCATCCAACAACCTCCTTAAGGCAGCACTGAGAGCAAAAATACCATCCCTGATTTCCCTCAGGACGTCACCATTTGCGGGACCCCCATCCTTCGGAAGGGGAGGAACCAGTACCTTGACCTTCATTCTCTTTGAGAGGATGCCCCAAGAACCTCTTTCTCCTCCCGCCTCCTCTTTCTTGAGGTCACCCCCTTAACAACCAGCACCCCACCGACCTCGCATCTCACCCTGCTATTCTGACAGGGAACACAGGTCTTGACCAATGTGGTCCACATACAAGGTTCCCCATGTTTGCGACACCTGTCACAGGGTTCTGACCTCAACAAAGGAGGAATCCCCAGATTGGCAACCTGGTACAGGTCAGGACAATGGTGAATCAACGTCTGGTAGCTAGACACAAAGGGTCCAAGACCCACCTCCTTCCCGGTTGCCCGCTGACAGTAAAGCGATCGATCTTAACCATGTTCCAAATTAGACTCCGACGGCGCTCATCCTATATCACCTTCACTGTTGCCACATCACACAGCCAACTATTCTATTCAGTACTCCGATCTTCAGACTCCCAATTTGCCATCATGTCTTCTTCAGAGCTCATTCCCATGCAATGCTACAACACCCAGGACACACACATCCAGGCAGAACCATTAACATATCATTATCTTTGCGTACCCCCACCAGCACATTTCTCACTCAGAAGATGATCACATCCAATCTACACTCAGTCATATGCAATAGGAGATGCAGTCTATTTCCCAGAAAGTCAAGAACCATACATATTTCTTGGAATGATGTCTAGACCAGCATATCGTGATAGGAGTAAAGTGGAATACGAGGCAGAGTTCAGGGCACCATCCCATCCTGATTATCCTGCCCACTCCATTCGACTCACTCTTAAACACAAAATGAGAGTGCACGACTGTATGCCCATTAGTCCTCCTACTCCCAGACCCCTATCCTTGGATTGGATACTGGAGAAATTGTAGAAGATATGTTGCCTGTGACCTGGAAATACTCTGAGATGACTCAGTCCCCTGACTCATCCTAAGGCCCCTCAGGAGTAGTGGACAAGGTTGTTAGATGTTTATTGGTGGACTTCCTTATTGTTTCTTTTATATGTTTCCCCTTTTCTTGGCATGATTCAGACCTGTTTCCTATTCTGTTAGTCTTTTCTCGTTATTATTCATCATCCTTACCTTTTTGGTTTGTCTCCCCCTATCATAGCCCCTAGCCCCTATTCACGCAGTGTTATGGCCCATGCCGCCAAACAAACCCACATTAAACCCCACAACCACCCGTGCTGTTTCCAGGACCTTTCCAATCGCTCAAAGCCTGAATAACTGATTTCCGGATGTCCGACATACATTCCAAGGTTCCGCAATTCCAAACCTCCAAAGACTCCGAAGTCAATGTTCCGTTCCTTTGATAGACGACGTGCAGGATCATCGCATACCTCACTCCTTGTTCTTCCTTTTATATTGCCCCTTGTACTCTCTTCCTGTCAAGCTCCGGTTACTGACAGACTTCGGTACTACCGAGGGGTGTTGGCGAAAGGTCGGGTGGACTATGGCCAAGTCCTGCAGGCCAAGAGTAGTGGCGTTGGCTTCAACATACTCGTGCGTTGCACCCTACTTGCCATGCGTGCCACTGTATTTGCAACAGACAGATACTCGGGGGGATGCTGAGGATGCCGGCCCGAGTCAAGGACTTAACAGAAGAGAAGAAGGTAGCAGGGCCTAAACCTAGTCGATACCCAGAATGAGGAAATATGTACATGCATGTCCTACTTATATAGGTTAAGAAGCGACATGTGGAATAAGGAATGTGGAACAATAAGGTATGCAGAGCATGTGGTTATTGTCCACATCGAGTAAAATTAGAACAAGGAATGTAAGACGGGAATAAAACAATAAAGAACAGAATAATAGGACGTGCCCAAGGATAGGACAATAGGAGGTGCCAGACTATAAGACAAGGCTGGTAACCGAGGATAGTACAAGGACAGGAAGTCCCGAGGTGAGACAGACCGAGGGGAGGGCATGTGAATGGTGGAGGTACCAAGCTGAGACCGGCATACCAAGTGATGTGCATGCGGCATGGTCACTTGGACATGGCACTAGGATAGTTGCTCGGTCGGTACTGCCGATGGATGGGTCTTGGTACGTGGACTTGACACTTCCCCCCCTTGTCTTTACTGTAAAAGATAGTACAAGAGCTAGATACATGTATATAATCCACCAGTCGACTGGACTATTTGCCAGTATGAATATCGACTTGATTTTGCGTCTTAGTTTCCGATTAAGTTCCGGTAAACTCTCCGACTCTCTGAAATTAGGGACAGATGATTGAGGAGGGCACAACACATAAGTTGAAGCCAAGTCCCTGTGACCTCAAACCACTCGTACCACCCTATACCATGAACAGTCCCAAGACCCCCAGCATCCTGACTTCCATCCGCTCCGATTCTGATCCTGATTCCGATCCTTCACCCCCACCCTCGGAACATGAACTCCCCTCAGAAACCTTTCGTAACCCTCTGAAACCCTTCCAGAAACCTCTAGCTAAGCGCTGACACGCGGATTTAACATGCAGCCTTGATGCTGTATCATTTCTCCAGAGTTTTTCCATAGTTTCCTCTTTTGTATACTTTGTTCTTGTGCTTTGTCATTCAACTGACATAGCCAACCTCTCGCATCATTTCGCATCATTGCTTGGTTTTTGTATATAAAGGCCTCTGGCTCACCTCTGTAATAACAAGTTCACAAGTTAAAGCCCCAAGTCAAGTCTTCAAGTCCAAGTCAAGACTAGTCTAGAAACATCTAGACTATTGTATTCAAGTCCCAAAGTCAAAGTCCAAGTATTAGTCAGCATGACACATTCGCGTCTCAGGTCACGTCCCTGTCACATCACACCATATTTTGTTCATGTTCTATTTTCATTCATACATA
Organism: Chroogomphus rutilus; assembly: GCA_003314275.1. Classification (NCBI taxonomy): domain Eukaryota; kingdom Fungi; phylum Basidiomycota; class Agaricomycetes; order Boletales; family Gomphidiaceae; genus Chroogomphus; species Chroogomphus rutilus. The sequence goes on along the minus strand of QLPI01004078.1, from coordinate 17,033 downwards.
GCCGAGTCACAGAACCAATTCCAGCTGTGCCAAATGACTGCGCTAGATCCCACCAGAGAAAAGGACCGGTGTATGCAGGCTTTTAGGTATTAATTACCTAGAGCAACTCTACACCGCACATCCCAAGCCACCTGATTTTCAAAGGCCTTTTGTGCCCCCGAAATCCGGGCATCCTTCTCGAGATGTCTCCGACACCTCCTCTCCGTGTCCCTTACAACAGTGCTTGTCCCAACTACAGGCATGATAGAGTCATCCTCCTCACCCCCACCCCAACTGGTCTGCAGGACTTGACCAACTCCTGTCCACACTATCGGCATTATGAAGACTTAACAAACAGGGTAAACATTGTTCCCAGTTTGCAACTGGTAATACTAGCTGGCCGGGACTAGGCACAAGTCCCAGGGGTCAACTCATGGCATCCACAGTAGGAATGCGCACCATGCAAAAATTGCACCCTACCTACTTGGCTTAGCGGGATCCAGGGGGTGCAGGACACAGGCATGGAATGGCCATAACAAGATATTTACCAGTATATTGGGATCACATTACTGATCCCAATATACAAAGCCCTGCTGTGACCAGCAGGCACTACTCAAAACTACCCTATAGAAAAACTTCCTTCACAAGAGCATGCAAGGCAAATGGTGACTGCTAAAAAGGGACAAGGGTGATCAGTTGATTGCAAGACAGAAGGTAACTGTGCAAAAACTGGAGGCAGACCAGGGGTCACACACAGCAGGATGCTGTATAAACAGTGTGGGTCTACCAACTGCAAGACAGAGGGCAACTGTATAAAATGGCCAACAGTGCATACTCAGCTACCAGTGCAATAGGAGAATTGTATGGACACTCACTGCAAGACCATGCAACCAAATGGGACACTGACCCAAGTTTCCATCACCGGCCTAGGTCAATAACCTGCAACTCAAGGTTGAAGTGTGCATGTTGTTGAAGGGGTAAGATAATAGAGCATGATGGAAATGGTAACTGGAAGGGAGGGAAGGAAGTAAGGAGGTAGAGGAGTAAGATGAAGGATGCGTATGGATACACCTTAAGACCAGCCGGATGGGCCAGATGCATATCTCGAACCAATGATGTAAAATGGGCATATGTGAACCGAGCATCAAACAATCTGGCCAGGAGCCACCACAGAGAAGGCTCAAAGTGTTGCGTACCATCAAGTACATTGTCGCGGCAGAGCCATTGAGGCAAACTGCTATAGATCCTACGCAGAATGTGAGAGATGCTGTAATGTCAAGAGAGTTGGACATGATGTGCCGGCAACAGAAAAGGCCTCCAGATTTACTGGCCTAATGCATGCTGTGACGTGCGCTGGCCATGACATGACGAGCACAGCCATCCCCACATGCATTGGACGTGACATGATGTGCGCTGACCATGACCACACATGATATGACACATGCCAACCGCATGCTGGCTGCACTAGGAACCCCACCTACAACCACCACCAGGCCATGCCAGGCATCGATGACATGCCAGTGCGGATGCATGCACCGTGAGGTGTAGAGGACCAGCAAGGATGGGAGGTGGAGCTACTGGAGAAGTAGAGGGGCTAGAGGGGATGAACAAGGAGTTAGAGGCTATCCATGGCAATGGATGGCAGGACATACATCTAACGAGAAGATGAGTGCATACACCTTAACAAGGCGGCACTGTAGTACACCACCGCAGAGGTACCATGATACGTCACATGCAGCGGACAGCCAGCCATTGAGGTCACTGGATGTATATCTCATGTCGATTGAGAATGAGAGGCCGCAGACCGCTGTGCAGTCACAAGCAAGTAAAGAAGAGCTGCATACTGCAGTGACAAGACCAGACGTAGATAGAGCAGACAAACACAATGACGTGGCGCATGACCAAAACAAAGGGTCACCAATCAGTATATTGGCCCAAATAAAATATGGGAAGACAATGGTTGAGAAGTCAGATTTCACAGAAGGGGTGGAAAAGGGAGTCAGCGAGGGTTTAAAGAGAAACAAGGAGACGACTAACCTGTTGCCAAATGACATTGTCGAGGCGGAGCCATTGAGGCAGACTGCTGTACCATCCACCTGTGAGACCTGTCGTGATGTCAAGAGTATCAGATGCCATGCAGAACCAAGTCGAGGCCAAAAGTTATCGAGATCTTGAACCATCGTATGGCCAGCTCAGCTTTAGCTTTAGCTTAGTGTCACCACCGACATTGAACAAGATGATGGTGGATGACACAGAACATCCGGTTAGCAACCATGTGATGCAGTCATGGTCATGCACATACAGGAGGCAACACCGATGTTACTTTGCAGATTGTGTCCCTACCACATTACCTTCAGAAATGTGACTTGAAACTAAGTGCCAGCACTACTGAGTGATATTTGGAATCTTATTGGCGAAGCAGTATATACTACACTGCTACACACTTATCTTGCATGGATGCAAAAGAGAACACGTACACTTCTATGCTTGAGGGAGTGTGTTGGAGTTACAAGCAGTAGAAGCTACTTACAGTGTTAGTAAGCAACTAGTAAAGTAGCCTAGCTGAGTTTCAATAAGAAATCAACATGTCTTAGTCTAAGCTTCTATGTGCAAAGGCCAGCTACTATGCAACTGGCTTCCCTTAGTGTTTGACTTAGCACTAAGGGTAAGCAAGTATTATTCTCATAGAGTTCTCTCAGTATCACTAATGACATTTAGTAGATACTTGTTAACAGTAGTTAAGCAATGACAATCTAGTGTTTGACTTAGCACTAAGGATACTTGTTAAGTCTGCATGTCAGGTGCTTAGCTAGTACTTCTAGAAGGACTTATCTGGGTTGGCGTGGAGTCTGTGACGGGGCCGAGGACCGAAGACGGGGTCGGATGGACTACGAACGGGGGCAGAAGCGCCGGGAACTTAGGGTTGGTCGCGGATTGGTTCGATCTGGTCACTGAGGTGTTTGAGGTCGAAGAGACTTGGCTTCAACTTATGTGTTGCACCCTCCTCGATCATCTGTCCCTAATTTTGGAGAGGGGACGGGAGTTTACCGGAAATGAATCGGAAACTAGGTGGGTGGACTAAGTCGATATTCATACTAGCGAACAGTCCAGTCGACTGGCAGACTATATACATGTGACTATCCTTGTACTATCTTTGCCAGTCATAAAACAAGAAGAAAGGGAGTACAAGGGGTCAATAGTAAAGAAGAACAAGGGAGTAAGGTACGCGATAAACTGGCGCGTTGGTTATCAAGATGCGGAATCCTTGGTCATGGGAATCGGGGTCGGACTAGCGGGGGTTCGGACGGACATTACGGGAACGGGAACCACGGAGGGTGATCGTCCGTCCTTCGGTGGTCGGGGAGGTTTCGGAAACAGGGGTGGGTGATTGTGGGGGTTGGTATGGGTTTGTTGGAGGCATGGGGCATAACAATACTTGTTAACAGTGAACAGGTTATGGGCCCTGTACTTTACTAGTTGCCAAAACAATATATTATTGTCTAGCTCAACACTCACAATCCTCCCCTGCTGTCAAGCCGTGTGGACTGATGAACTTTGGGACTGCCGAGGTGTCAGACGGGAGGGGCCAAGTCCTATAGGCCAGGAGTAGTGGCTTTGGCTTCAATGTACTCATGCGTTGCACCCTACTCTTCCATGCATGTCACTGATTTGCAACAGACAGGGTACTTGGGAGGATGCTGATGATGCCAGCCCAAGTAGAGGACTTTAACAGAGGAGAAGAAGGTAGAAGGGCCTAATCCAAGTTGATACCCAGAATGAGGAAATATGTACATGTATGCCCTACTTATATAGGTTTAAGAAGTGACATGTGGAATAAGGAATGTGAGACAACAAGGTATGCAGAGCATGTGGTTATTGTCCACAATGAGTAAAATTAGAATGAAGGAATGGAAACGGGGATAGAACAATAAAAGATAGGATAATAGAAATGTGGCCAAGGATAGGACAATAGGAAGTGACCAACTATAAAACAATGGAGCCATGGCCAAGGATAATACAAGGACAGGAAGTCCCAAGGTGAGGTGGATTGAAGGATGAGGAGTAGGCATGGTGGGATTAATAGATGGCGAGTGGTGTAGAGTATGTGAGGGGTGAGGACAAGGAGTGTGGGTGGTGGATGTGCCAAGCCAAGACTGGCATACCAAGTGCTATGTATGCGGCATAGACACTTGGACATGGACATAGGATGGGTGCTTGGTTGGCACTGCCAAATAAATGGGTCTCGGTATGTGTACTTGACACCTGCTCAATAATCTATCACCCCTTAAGACTACATACATACACTCAGAATGACTATGCTGCTCACCCTTGAAGAGATTAAAGACTATGAGACAACTCGCTCATCTGGCTATGCCTCATTCCCCAAGCTAACTAAAAATAACTACTTCTCCTGGAAGTCCAACATGGAAACCCAGCTAAAGATGCTTGTGCAGTGGGAGTTTGTCATGAGGAAATTGCCAGCCCCAATTGCAGTCGATCCCCATAATATGACTACAGATGAGAAGAAGTAAGCAAGGGCATGGGCAGTCTGGACTGACAGGATGTATGCAGAGATCAAGTTCCAAGTAGAGGATAATCAGAGGTTGCCGATCATGGGCACCTCTTACCCTATGGTTATATGGGTAACCCTAGCCAGGAACATGAGCAATCAACAAGGGGGAAACCAAGCGGTCCTACTCACTGAGATGGTAAACGTGAAGTTTGAAGGAGAGGGCATCATGGACCACAAGTCAAGGATAGACCTACTCCTGAGGAAGCTCAGCAACTGTTAAGTCCGCGTGTCAGGCACTTAGCTAGTACTTCCGGAGGGGTTATCCGGGTTAGTGCGAAGGTCCGTAACGGGGCCGAGGACCGAGACGGAAGTCGGACGGACTACGGACGGGGACGGAGGCACCGGGAACTTAGGGTAGGTTGCGGAATAGTTCAATCCGGTCGCTGAGGTGTTCGAGGTCGAAGGGACTTGGCTTCAACTTATGTGTTGCGCCCTCCTCGATCGTCTGTCCCTAATTTTGGAAGGGGAGGTGGGAGTTTACCGGAAATGAATCGGAAACTGGTGGGAGACTAAATCGATATTCGTACTGGCGAACAGTCCAGTTGACTGTGAGACTATATACATGTAACGCTCTTTGTACTATCTTTAGCCGGTCATAAAACAAGGAGAAAGGTAGTACAAGGGGTTAATATAAAAGAGAGAACAAGGGAGTGAGGTACGCGATAGTCTTGCGCGTCGGTTATCAAAGTATTGAGTCCTTGGTTGGGAGTGGACTCAGGAACGGTGTCTCGGTTGGACACGGAAACGCGGTGTCTCGGACGGGCGTGATGGGGACGGGATCCACGGAAAACAGTTTTTCGTCCATTCGGTCGGAAAGGTCTCGGGACGGAAGCGGGTGGTTAGTGTGGGTTTGTTGAGGGCATGGGCTATAACAGCAACACTGGACACACTATTGCTGAACCACAGTACCTCACCTATTTTATCAACTCACTTCCCAAATAATTGGACCCATTCATTGCATCAATAAACTAAACTAATGATACCGTAGACACACTAGTGTATTGACTTAGGCAAATAGAGCTTAAGTACAAGTCTAAAGGTGAATCAGGGTTCAAAATGGCCTTCTCTATATAAAGAAAGACCCGCAAACCTACCAAAAAGGATGAAGGAGGCAGCGGTGCAGGTGAAACCCCTCAGGTGATAGTCAAAACAAGAAGAAGGTCACCTGCTATGCATGTGGCAAGAAAGGCAACTACACAAAATATTGCACCAATAGAGCAGGCAGTGGGGATCAATATAAGGAAAAGTCAAAGTCTGATACAAAAGCCAACTCACCAAAGGATTCCCCAGCACAATCATCCAAAAGGGGAATGTTCTCCATGATTGAAGAGGTTGTGACTACAGCCAGTGAGGTGGAGCCCAGCAGAGTGATACAGTGACTCACAAAACTGAGTCAATGTTTGGTGCTTTTGGACTATTCATTGAATAGATTTGAATGTAAAACATATATGAAAAAGGTGTTGGTTTATCAAAGAAAGAATCTGATCAGGGCTATGCAACCATTGAGAAATTACGTAATTCCAGTCAGGGGTGATGAAGATATGGGCAATTCAAATGAAGGGCTCATTGACTCAGTTTTGTGAGAGGGTATCAGAGAAATAGTAAGTTGTAATTCTAGTACTTGGTATTGCCCCCCTTGGCCTTAATTACTGCCTCAAGTCTTCTAGGCATACTCTCTATCAAATTCTAACACACCTCTGGTGGTATGTTATTCCATACCTCCTCTACTCTCTCCCAAATTTTCCAAACTCCCTTGGGTGGTGTTGGATACTCCTTAAGCCTGTTTTTTGCATGATCCCAGAGGTGCTCAATAGGATTCAGGTCTGGAGACTGTGCAGGCCAGTCAAGGAGAGTGATATTGTTGTTTTCCATCCAGTTCTTGGCCTTCTTTGACTTGTGCTTTGGGTTATTGTCCTGTTGAAAAATTAACTGTTCCTCAGGAATTCTACTTTCCTCCAGGCTGGGCAGCAGGTGGTCCTCCAAAATGGACACAAACTGATCAGCATCCATCTTCCCCTCAATCCCTGCATGCTGGCCAACACCATTCCATCCCATACACCCCCATACCATAATGTTTCCCCCTCCAAACTTGACTGTCCCCTGCACCTCTCTCTCAATCAACCCCTCCCCCTTCTGTTTCCAGACCCACTGCCTCCCATCTGACCCAAACCTATTGATTTTGGTCTCATATGACCAAATGACACTCTTCCAGTCCTCTACAGTCCACTCTCTGTGCTTCAAAGCAAAGGCCAACCTTAGCTGTCTATGCCTTGCACTGAGGAAGGGCTTTATCTTCTTCACCACAGCCTTGAATGAATGTTTCCTGAGGAGTCTTCTGACTGTTTCTGAAGAGACTGGGTGAGGGATAATTGTATTGATGTGTTGGAGAGTTCTGAGAGTCCTGGATACTGTAGACTGGCTGAGGCCAAGTCTTGAAGCAATAGTGTGGGTGGAATGACCATGAGAGGCCAAGGAGAGGATGTTTTCTTTTTAAGCAGAGGAAGTGGGGTGCATTGGAGTGTAGTGAAGTTCTAGACATATTGGAGGGGATTAAATACCTTAATTTGAGTTCTCATGGAAGATAAGGTTACCATAGTAACCATCTATCAAGGGTTGCATGTTATATAATAGATCGAGCATCAGATTCTGATTGTTCTGACACCATCTCACAAAACTGAGTCAATGGGCCCTTGATTTGAATTGCCCATATCTTCATCACTCCTGATTGGAATTACATAATTTTTTAATGGTTACATAGCTCTGATCAAATTCTTTCTTTTGTAAACCAACACATTTTTCATATATGTTTTACATTCAAAGCTATTCAATGAATAGTAAAAAAGCACCAAACATTGACTCAGTTTTGTGAGTCACTGTATATCTGATCAACTCTGGGGCATCATGTTATGACTCGGTAATGCCAATGAGTCAGTCAAGTCCTGCAGACCATTCAAGGTGGCTTGGCTTCAATGTGCTTGTGCATTGCACCCTGCTGTTCCATGTGTGCCACTGATTTGGACAGAAGGGAGACCCAGGAAGATGCCAAGAGTGTCAGCCTAAGTGAAGGACTTGTAGACAGGAGAAGGGCAGACAAGAGGATGCAAACCAAGTTGATATTCAGAGTGAGGAACTATCTACATACATCTGCTACTTATATAGGTTAAGAAGCAAGATGTGGAACAGGGTGGTGTAAGGAATGGAGAACAATAAGGTATGAAAAATCATGTGGAGGTATTGTCTACAGTAATCAAGAATAGAATAAGAAATGTAAGTGAGAATAGAATAATGAAATATGGCTGAGTGTAAGGGCAACCTAAGCAGGTGTTCTACCCTTGGGTGGTGCACTGGCAAAGGGGGATCTAAAGTTTTAGTATAGTACCTAATACATAGTGACTAGCCTACCTGGCAAAGGGGGATCCAAAGAGAAAACTCTAGGGAACCCTTCACCCACTAGCTACTGTATATAAGCACCATTGCTATGGTGCTCTGCACCATACCAGGCATCATTCTCCATACCAACCAGGAAGTTCTGCCAGGGTCTTGACACCAGGAGTGAATGATGAAAAGAAGGCCAATAGTTACGGTTGGCACTTCTGAGGGGTGACCGCCAATAGTGACAATTATTTGGTACATAATCCATTTGGCACTACCATGAGTACACCGAATGGATATTGGTCAATGAGTATGAAGTACTGGTGGGGTGGTATCAGTCGGGATTCATTATCGGAGGTTCCCCTGACATCACCCCCCCTCTAGAATGTGGCGTCCCTAACACATTGATCTCTATGGGCAGGACTGGTGTGAAAGGTCTGAAGGCAGACACATCCAGGGCATGGATTCAACATGGGGCACCTGGGTGCAGATGGTAGAAGTTGGCAATAAGGTTGGGGGCTCAGACGTTGTTTTCATTCTCCCAAGAATTCTCTTCATAGCCGTAACCCTTCCATTTGATAAGGAATTGCAGCCGATTTGCTCTCATGCAACTGTCGAGCACTTGTTCGACCTCGTAGTGTTCCTCTTCATCGACAAGGATTGGCTGCAGTGGAAGGGGCTGTCACCTACCTGGGATGGGATCCACAAGAGCTGGGGTGAGTTTGATGACTGGGAAGACTGGGTGAAGACAGCTCAAGGGTCTCAGGAGTTTCAGGAGTTGAAGTCGGTATGCATGAGACCCTACTTGTTCCTCGACAAGGTAGGGGCTGAGTCACCTGTGTGCTAACTTCTTGGATGCCCGATTGGTGTGAATATTGCTAGCATCAAGGTATACTTTATTCCCTGGCATGAATGTCGGTGTCAGCTGGCACCTGCAGTTGTAATAGGTGGCCATATCATCTTTTGCCTTTACCAGGGCTGCCTTTGCTTCCAAAAGTGCTCCTTCCATCTGCTCCTTGAACTCGTTCACAGATTCAAGGTGGGATGGAGGTTGGTGTGGCTCGAACCCCATCTGTGGGTGTCAGCCCATATCCAACAAGAAGGGGGACTTGCAGGTTGAAGCATGAACGTGATTGTTATACTGGAACTTGCCTAGGGGAAGGAGATCATCCCAATCATCTTGCCTCTCATTGACGAAGAGGCAGAGGTACTGTTCTAGTTCTTGGTTCACCTGTTTGGTCTGACCATCCATCTGTGGGTGGTAGGCCATAGAGGCTGCAAGGCAAATGCCCAGTAAGCGGTAGAGCCCCCAGGTGAACTTTCAGACAAATTGGACCCCCTGATTGGACACTACCACCCTTGGAAACCCATGTAGCTTCCATATGTGGTGTAGGAAAAGTCATGCTACTCCAGCTGCTGTTACTGTCGTGTGGGTCGGTATAAAGTGTGCCCATTTGGACACCAAGTCTACCACGTTCATCACGGTGTTGTACCCATGTGCATCAGGGAGTTCTACTATGAAGTCTACACTTATGGCATCCCACCATGCCTCAGGGATTGGGACTGGGTGGATTTCTCCAGCAGGACATTGTCTTTAGGCCTTTGTTCCCAGGCACAGGTTGCACATCTTGGTATACTTGCTGATGTACCAAGACATGTGGGGCCACCAATAGTTTCAGGAGGTGAGTTCAAGGGTCTTCTAGTGGCTGGGGTGCCCAGCTACCTTAGAGTCATGGTGGTGGGCTATGATCCGTTGCAGGAGGCCTCCCATGTCCAGGACATATGCCTTGCCTCAGAAGGTCAACAGTCCATTGGCCTCTGCCCATTCAGCTGAAACCAATGATCTCCCTCCTGCTTCTCACAGTTTCCTCACCGCCTCCATCACCTCATCCTCTAGAGTGTCAAGCTTTGGGTACTGATGAACTTCGGGACTGCCAAAATGTTGGGTGGACAATGGCCAAGTCCTGCAGGGCAAGAGTAGTGACATTGGCTTCAAAGTACTTGTGTGTTACGCCCTACTCTTCCATGCATGCCACTGATTTGCAACAGACAGGGTACTTGGGAGGATGCTGATGATGCCAGCCTAAGTCGAGCACTTAACAGAGGAGAAGAAGGTAGAAGAGCCTAAGCCTAGTCGATACCCAGAATGAGGAAATATGTACATGCATGCCCTACTTATATAGGTTTAAGGAGCAACATGTGGAATAAGGAATGTGAGACAACAAGGTATGCAAAGCATGTGGTTATTGTCCACAACAAGTAAAATTAGAATGAAGGAATGTAAACAGGGATAGAACAATAAAAGATAGAATAATAGAAATGTGGCCAAGGGTAGGACAATAGGAAGTGACCGACTATTGAACAATGGAGCCATGGCTGAGGATAATACAAGGACAGGAAGTCCCAAGGTGAGGCAGATTGAGGAATGAGGAGTGGATGTGACGGGATTAATGGATGATGATTGAGGTAAGGTGAATGAAAGATGGGTAAGGAATGTGGATGGTGGATGAGTCAAGCCAAAACTGGTGTACCAAGTGACTGGCATGTGGCTTGGACACAGGGTGTGGATGTAGTCTGATTTTCTTGATCAGCACTGCCAAATCACTGGATATTTAGTACGTGCAATTGACATAGAGCCCCTTCACTGAGTGCTTTCTTCAGTTCTCGGGCGATCCCCTACTCTTATCCCTCCAGTGCAACTCCTTCGAGTTCCCGTATTGCAAACAGCTCAGGGTGAAGCAAGACTAGGTTACTATTGTTGCCTGTTCCTGATACATGGTCTGACCGATGTAAGAGCGTGTCAGAGTTCCCCATCGTTACTCCAAGTCGATGCCACAGATTGAAGTTGAAACACAAGAGGTAGAGGGACCAATGGGCTTGTCGCCGGTTCAACTTTTTCGAAGATCGGAAGTACTCTAGATTCTTATGGTCAGTCCAGATTTCAACATGGTGCTCAGCGCCCTCTAAGAAGTGTCTCCACTCTTCCAAGGCTTGGATGATCGCAAGCATCTCCTTATTGTGGATCTCATAGTTCCTTTCTACTGGGGAGAGGCTTTTCGAGTAAAAGGCAATCAGGTGCCACTTTCCATCCTCATGTGACTGCTGTAAAAGGACCACCCCCGTGGCCATGTCAGAGCTGTCTGCTTCTACTCAGTAAGGGCAAGTATGATTGGTGAATCTGAGGATGGGTGCCATCATGAACTTCCTCTTGAGCCCTTTGAAGGCCGCCTGTTCCACATCTCCCCACCTCCACTTTGCATCCTTCTTCACAAGTTTGAACAATGGTCTGGTGTGGTGCAAGAACCTCTCAATGAACCTCCCATAGAAGTTGGCAAAGCCAAGGAAGGCCTGCACCTCTCTTCGGTTTGACAGGACCGGCCAGCCTGTGACACCTTCTACCTTGACTGGGTCCATCTCTACCTTGCTGTGAGATATGATGAGGCCTAAGTATTCAATCATTGTCCATTCAAACATGATCCTGAGCATCGTCTATCAAAGGAACGGAACCTTGACTTCGGAGTCTTCGGAGGTTCGGAATTGCAGAACCTCAGAATGTATGTCAGACATCCGGAAATCAGTTATTCAGGCTTTGAGCAATTGGAAAGGTCCCGGAGACGGTGTGGGTGGTTGTGGGGTTTGATGTGGGTTTATTTGGTGGCATGGGCCATAACAGTATCCCTCCACTAGGACTGAGCCCTCGAGGTCCTAAGCTTAATCTCGCCGTGAATTGAGCGGAGAAGAGTGTGGGACTATTTTTAGGTGTATTGGGACGTAATGGGTGTTTTTCCAAAAGTGCCTATCTGATGCATATATAAGGAGTTTTTTCTTCTTTCCTGAGTTCCTTTCTGCCCCTAACCATGTCTGGACTCGAACAGGATATCAAAGCAGAGGTTTCGACGCAGGTGCACACTTACAAAGTCCAGTGTGCAAAGGAGATTTGCTTGATGAGGGCGGAGGGGGCGCAGAAGTTGGAAGCTGCTCGGGATGTCAGAAAGGATCTGAGGGGCGAAGTCCGAAGGGAGAAACCAAAGGGGGTGGGTCGGAGGGGAAGAGAGGAGGGGAAGAGAGGAGGGGAAGAGAGGAGGGGAAGAGAGGAGGGGAAGAAACGAGCCCTGGAGCACGATGCTTAAGCTCTAGAGTCCGCTCTCTTGGCCAGTCAGGCGGATGAGGATCTGGAGGATCTGCCCTCCTGGGGGGGTTTTGCTGAGCCATTGGGTTCTGAGGATGGGGGAGTTCTGCATCAGGACACCGAGTCCAAGGAGTCTTCGGACGGTGGTGATCCTTCGGATGCCGAGTCTTCTTACTCGTCTGCTGGGGGCGATCCAGGGGGTAAGGAGGACGTTTATTTTGCGCCCTTGGTCGGGGTGAGTACTGTAGCTTGGGACGCAGAGAGGACGTGTCAGAAACATTGTGAGAGGGACGCTCAGATTTCGGAGGTGCAAATGTCCTTCGAAAATCAGATTGCCCAGGATGCACGGGCAGTTGGGAAGGAGGTGGGTCTCAGACCCTTCGAATCCACTTGGCGGTCATTGGTTGAAAATCGGCCTGACCTTTACCAGATCGCTGGTCCAGGGGCTCCTCCCATGCTGGGGTCGGATTCTTGTGACAGATGTCACAAGCGTGAGGACCTATGTACGTGGACTTCGTCGGTCAAAACTTGCGTTCCCTGTCGGAAGAGCTGGGTGAAGTGCGTGGTTGGTGGAGTGCCGGTTGTTATGGGGTCAACCACGAGGAAGAGGAGGCAGGAGGAGACGGAGGAGACAGAGGTGTCTTCTTCGAAAAAGATAAAGTTCGAGGTACTGGTCCCTCCTCTTCCGAAGGGCGGGGGTGGCATGAACACTGACCTCCTGAGGGAAATCAGGGACGGCCTTTTAGCCCTTGTCGTCGTCGTCCAGAACAGGATAGCGGATGCCTCCGAGGTGGCAAATGCCCTCAAGACCGATGGTTGGAATCGTTCGACAGGTGTGGGGAGGCATGGTGTACCCTCCTGGGCTCGTCGGGTGGTGGCGGGTCGGTCGATTCTGACACGTGGTGTGGGGAGGGCTGCTTCCAAGAGTAAACAGGCTTCTGGGGGAGCGGGTTCCGCGCATGGCGTGGGGGATGTGATGCCCAGGGCGGGGTGTTCTACCAAGCAGGTGGCCCCAGTGTGTGATGCGGGGAACTCGGCACTTGTGACGGAGCAACCTACTGAAGATGTGGTTTCAGGGGCTGTGGCACTGGCAGCAGAGTTGCTTCCTGAAGTGGTGTCAAGTAGATGATAGATCAACTGTCAGAGTACTTGCCTTTTCGATCAGGTCTTCTAATTGGTCGATGTACTCATCAACTGAACATCTGCTCAGGTGGTACTGCCATGATTCCAGTTGATTCACTGTGTAGGTAGCCTCATGTAGGGGGTAGAAATGCTGCCAAAAGGACTCAATGAACACCTTCTAATTTGCATACAGGGGCATCCCTGTCTTGGCTTCATGGGCAAACACTTGGGTAGCAAAGGTGGATGCTCTTCTGGATTTCATGAAGGATATTTCCCAGAGAATCTGGGACTTCTTGTGAGAGACATCACTCATGCAATGCTGAGGTAGAGGGTGCATGACTGCATGAACAACTGTTCATTTTGTTGGTTTCCACCGAACTTGAAGGGCCTCATGGGTTTGACTGTATGTGTTTCAGGCTGCCAAGTGTATGTTGGCAGGCCTGTTATTAGGCTCATCATGGTGCTCTGCAGCACATTCAACCTTCTACAGCTAATTCGGTCCAATATCTCCTGGGCTGATGGTAAATCCATGGGGAATAAGGTGTTATTATCAGGTAAATAAGAGGGGGCTGCCACCATTGCTGCATCCAAAGAAATACGATTCAGAGTTGGGTGGTTAAGGCAGCCAGCACTCATGGGGGAGATTTTTCTACTGTAAGGGCAACCTAAGCAGGCATTCTACCCTTAGGCAGCACACCGGTGAAGGGGGATCCAAAGAGAATACTCTAGGGAACCCTTCACCTACTAACTATGAACATATATATACTGTTGCTATGGTGCTCTGCTTGTGTCAGGCATTGCTCTCTGTATTGGTCAGAAGAAGTACCAGGGCACCAGTATGGCCAGGACTGCCAAAGGTATGGCCAATAGCCATGGCTAATGTCAGCTGCCACCCGTGATGCTCCTTTGGCATGTATCTGGGTTGATATAATTAGGAGTGTACCTAATGAGTCTTGGTTGGTGGGTGTGAACCTTAGTCAGTGCTGCGTAAACCTCAGTTGGTGCTGCATAAACCTCGGTCAATGCTGCATCAATTGGGACCTATTCTTGGGGGTTCTCCTGAAAGGCCACCTTTTGAGTCACTTCATACCAACACTCAGGGTTGTCAAAATTGGATGTCCCATCTCTCAATAATGCCACTCTGGACTGTATTTTGGGTTCCAAGCCCATCCTGAATTTGATCACAATCATCTTGTCATTGTGATACTCTACCAAGGTGACCAGTTCCTCAAAATGGTGAATTTTTTCCTTGACTGAGTCCCTGCCATGATACCAGCCCATGCCTTTGAGTTGTGTTAAGGCCAAAAGCTGTTCATTCCTTGGGAAAAAATGTTCTACCACATCTGTCTTGAACAGTTGGGGTACAGGAGGTATCCAGCTTGCTTGCTTCACAAACCCTGTGAGCATATCGAGCTGCTCATCCTGACATGAATTATGACAGTGTGAGGTGAATGCAGGCTTGGTCATTTGCAAACTGGTTGCCACAAACCACAAAATAGATGTCACAGGAATTGAGGAAGGCTCTACCTTTCTCTCAGTCTTCATCAAAGTCAGATGTGGTGGCTGGTTGGGCTTAGGAATCAGTTTGGGGTACAGGGTGTGAGGAGTCTGCATACATGCTCGGTGTTGGATCATTTTTGGACTCTACACCACTGTTCAGGCCGGAGCTGAAAATAACCTTGAGTAAAATTCCGGAGTTTAGCCTAATCTGGAACCCTGGTCAGGGGTTGGATTCTGCTTTTTTCAAGGTCAACTCTCAAGCTTGAAAAAAGGTTGAAATCATGAAATATAAATGTTGACATTAGGCAGATTTGTCCTCAAAAGCCAAGGTTGTATAATCATTGGCCTAATATGAATTCAAATAACTTTGTATATTATTTTCCTACATAAATTTAGAATAAAATGTAGTTATGAAGTGTCAACATGTCAAGAATTGGCTGGCGTCCTATAAACTGCAGCTCATGACAATAATATTATAGACTTACCGCGCTGAGACATTGACCAAACTGTTCGGGTGCCTATAATCCCATATTTGATATCGCACTTCAATGTGCAGTTTCCAAATTGGGGCGATAACCTCTCGTCACGCTCATCTCCAGGTTCTGCAGTCTTCGCTCGATGTTATTAGAAGGTACAAAAGGTGCATGAGCCAGTGAATCTTCATGATAATTAATCGCTGACTGAAAATCTACGATAGTGGTGCATCCCTGGCATCAATGACCATGTGCCAGAATGAAGGTATGCGCTATTGTTTCTCTCAGAGTTTTCCATTCTGATCAGGAGGTCGCAAAGCACCTTGCGTGTATAGTGCGTGAAGCATATGAAAATACCTGCGCGGAGGAGCATGGCGAGCATGCTATTGTTTGCACTGCGCTGGTGGAGACGGGGTATGGCTGCGGCGTGGATGGAGAAGTGCCTTTGGTCTGGTATTCGGGCTTGATACTGAGGAGAAACGAATAGCTTGGTTTGATAGGTGCGTTCATTTATTCGTCCCTCGGGTCTCACAGGGTATAAACGCGGTCACTTTTTTTGGTTTGGGCTAGATTCGTCGATATGTTCTTCAAAGCTTTTCTGCCCCCGGTGATCGCCAATGGTGTCGCGTTTGAGGCACATCCGCAGAACACACTTGCACGGTTCGATGTACAGACATGCCAGCTAAAGGGTTTTGTCATTCGCGACTTTGGCGGTCTGCGTATTCACCCGCCTACGCTGCTTGCCTCTATGGGTCTGCAGACACTCGACGGGGGCGAAGGAGGCATTGGAGGAGGCATTATCATGCCGGGGCACTCTGTCGTCGCAGACACGCTCACGGACGTCCATTCACGCCTGTATCACACGCTCATCCACAACCACCTGTAATTGACTGCAGCTTGCCTTCTATAGCTTAATGGTAATGAAATGAACCACCACTCCATGTTTCTTTGCAGTCAGAGGGGTATGATTTTACCCAACTGTTCGTGTACCGTAGGTGAGCGGTCCACAATATGACTAACTTTCAATATCCACTGAGCCAAGGCATTAGGGTCCCTATTCCATTCAGGACTGATCTCAGGGTGTTATTTGGAATCAAAGTAAGGTTTCCAATACTGTTTTTAGATTCATTGTACTGACATTATTCCCCTTTCCTTGATCCCCCCCCTTCCTGGACTACTCCCTCAGTGCTTCTATGGGGTTCTTTGCTGCGCCTCATCGCTATCATCTGGGGAGTCATCCCCAGGTGGTTCCGGGTCATTGGGAGCCTCGGATCGCCTCCAGGAAGGCCACGTTCCCTTCGGGCACCTAACATAGGACGGGGTAGGAGAGGGTGTAGGGCTTGAATTATCATCACCCGGTGTAGGTTTCAGGTAGAAATGGGCTCTAGATGCTCTAGATGCTTGGGTGAGTCTGCTACTTTTTGATTCAGCTGTCTCAGGGATGCTGAACAGTGTTTTTCTCCTTTCATACACAGGAGGTTGGAATTATTCCTCAAAGCCTTCAGAAATGGTGAGTCCGGTGGGGTCTTGCATATATGAAGACTCTCTAATGCTCCACCTTCTAGTTTCTTGGCCATATGAGCCCAAGATGCATTGCTGTTCATCATTTGCCTCAACCGGCATCTCAGATCATGCACTTTCGGCTACCCCTGTAGACCTCCTTCAAGACTTGTCCAAGCATCAGACTTTAGTGAGTTATATTCAGATGTCTCTAGCTCCTCTCATTCATTGAGATGAGTTTTACCCAGCTGTGCCAGGCCCCTGTCGCGCACCTTCCCTCAACTCTTTGTTTCTTGCTCGGATAGCAGCCGCTTTCTTGGCCAATTCTGCACGTTTTGCTGGGCCAGTAATACGAAGAATAGCAGCAGATTCCCGATGTTTGGAC
>QLPI01004070.1:0-11232 GCA_003314275.1 Chroogomphus rutilus | reverse complement strand
ATATGCCATTCCAAAAAGGTGAGTGAAGTCATTTTTGCCTACTGGTCTTTGATTATCCTCCTCAAAGTTGGTTATGACTCGTTTCCAGGTTTCCTTTATCTTTCCAAAGCAAACAACATTGAGTCCCTGCAGAGCATGAGTGCAATGAGGTGGGTATCTAAGTACTATTATGTCATTTTCTCCAGCATAATCTAGAAATGCTGCAGTGTAATGGGAGCTATGGCCATCCAGTATGAGAATATGTTTGCAGCCACCAGCCTTCCACTTTGTTTCTGGGTCAAAAAGCATAGTTAACCATTGAAAGGCAAGGTTGCCATCTGTCCATCCATTTTCAGAATGTGCAATACTAACAAAGAATTTAGTTTTCATCTAGAATTAAGCTTACTGTGCTTCAGAAACATTATTAACATTCCATTTTTGCATCATCTTTTTTCCTTTATAGATAATCATTGGCTTTGTTGTTGTTCCATCTGCACAAATAGTTATAATTGCTGTAACATTTTCTCGATCTGCACCTCCTTGCTTATATTGAGTCTTTGTTCCTTGGGCTCCTACCACCCTTTCCTTTCCTCCATATGCTGTTGGAAACCCACTTTCATCCATTCCATAGATATCTTCTGGCTGTATTCCTAGTTTGACAACAAATTCCTCTACAATATCAAACCATGATTTTACTGCACCTGGGTTCAATGATTTAGCTTGCTGTGTGTCAAGAGGTTTACTCCAGTATGTTTGTAACTCCTCATGATGATGTCCAAGGAAATTAAAGACCCACTTCTTTCCAACTTTGGTGAAGGAAGGACCTTCTTTGGTTTCAAGGATTTTTTGCTGACTGCTCAATTTGTCTGTGAGTTAGGGGAAACCCATGACTGGCTGATACTGTGATAAATGTGACAAGAGTTTTTTCCTCTTGAACTGTAAGCCTCTGTTTTGTAGAATTGAATTTGAGCATTGATGATCCTTTATCATTGATGCATCTACTGAGAGTATTGAAGTCCACTCCAAATTCATGAGCAACTCCTCGCAATGATTTCTTTGTTGAATAACCTGCCTGCCCCTCTGTGTACACTTTAACTGCATCAGAAAGCCTTTGCTCATTAGCATGGTGCCTTTTTTGATTCTTGACATCCTCTGATAGACTCCTGTTTGGCATTGTGCTTTTTTTCACGTGGAGTTTATGTGTTGTTGATGATGAGAAGAGATGGGAACACGCTTATGTATTATTAAATGTCGCCTGTCATGCTTTGGTAGCCCCAATATCTTTGTGGTCAGATTAAGGTCAATTTAGGTTGAATCCTAATCAGAGTTTTTGTAATTAGCAATAGGAGATGCATAGCTTCCTTAATGTGAATACTCTATGACAAAATCTCTCAGAAAACCTGAGCAATCACTGATTTAAGATTGTATGTTATCAAAATTGAGTAAATTTAAATGAAAAAAAATTCCTCCTGAATGCAATTCTTCTCCCTCCCTTGTGTGGTTTGGCTTAGATGTTGCTTATATATAGTAGATTCTATGTGCAAAATTCTGTATTACTGGGATGAGAATTGACCTTGGAAAATCAATTTGTATCAAGGAGGTATCCTGTATCAAGGAGGTCTACTATACTGTATCCCTCAACTTTAAACGATGCAACACCTATCATTCACAATGGCCACATGCTTGTTCGATATAACCCTAGGATCCTTATTGATACAGTCATGTCCTGATATCTAATGGACCATCTCAGAGCTATGATGTGGATGATTTACGGAGAGAGTACATTATTTGGATGCTGATGTCGTAAGAACCTAACCACGGGCGCCAGAGGGCTTCATTTGCTACACACCCAGTGATAATTTGAAAACAGGTGTCATAGACATTAAATATATCATTTCCTGTGACATGAAGCCAGACTCTTAGGGGTGGAAATTGACCAGGAACTGAGATGGCACCAGCATATGGAACATGCAATGGACAATGGTCAGAAACTACTTCTAGCAGTTAATAGGCTAACCTGTCCTTCCTTTGGCCTTCCTAAACACCATGTTCAATGACTTTTTATATCCATGGTCCTGCCCAAGGTTGAATATGCTTTGCCAATATGGTACATCCCTGTCTCAGCCAATGCAAGGACTGGCCAGAGCACCAGATCTATAGGGCACACAAAGAAGCTAGACAAGATACAGAGACTAGGGTGCAAACTGATGACAGGCACTGCAAGGGAAACTTACTCAGGTACTGATTCTAGCATCTACTGGGAGGCCAACAGCAGGAAACACCCAGCCCTGCAACCTACCCAGGTCCTAACCCAGGGACTTGAACCCTAAGTTTACCCACAGACACTATCAGACAACTGGTAGGGAGGTCAATAAGTAAATATATAAAGATTAAGGTAGCTAGATATGTGAGCTGCTTACCTGGTAGGGAGGTCCAGAAGAGAAAAACTAAGGACCTCCTTACCTAAGCAGTGACTGTATAGCAACAAACCTATTATAGCCAGCAAAGAAGACAAAGGAAGAGGGATTATAGTAAGGTAGAAGACAAATGGTTTCTGCTATAGTCATGTGATGTGACGATGTCATGGTCACAGCACAAAAAATTCATCATTAAAATTTTTTTGAAAAAAAATTGTATTCTGCTATAGAAGATGACTGTCAAGCTTTGGGAATGCCAAGATGTTGGACAGGAATGGCCAAGTCCTACAGGCCAGAAGTAGTGGCTTTGGCTTCAACGTACTCGTGTGTTGTACCCTACTCTTCCATGCATGCTACTGATTTGCAACAGACAGGGTACTCGGGAGGATGCTGATGATGCCGGCCTGAGTAGAGGACTTAACAGAGGAGGAGAAGATAGAAGGGCCTAAGCCTAGTCGATACCCAGAATGGGGAAATATGTACATGCATGCCCTACTTATATAGGTTTAAGAAGCAACATGTGGAATAAGGAATGTGGGACAATGAGGTATGCAGAGCATGTGGGTATTGTCCACAACAAGTAAAATTAGAATGAAGGAACACAAACAGGAATAGAACAATAAAAGATAGAATAATAGAAATGTGGCCAAGGATAAGACAATAGGGAGTGCCTGACTATAAAACAATGGGACCGTGGCCAAGGATAAAATAAGGACAGGATGTCCTGAAGTGAGACTGACTGAGGAACAAGGAGTAGGCATGGTAGGATTAATGGATGGTGAATGGTGTAGAGTATGTGAGGGGTGAGGACAAGAAGTGTGGGTGGTGGATGTGCCAAGCTGAGATTGGCATACCAAGTAACTTTGCATGTGGCATGGACACTTATATGTGGACATAGGATGACTGCTTGGTTGGCACTGCCAAATTACCGGGATCTTGGTACATGTACTTGACACACCTTTGGCACTCCCCAAGTATCCTCTCTGTTCCAAATTAGTGGTGTGCACAGAAAGTAGGGTGCAACACACAAGGACATTGAAGCCAAAGCCACTGCTTCCAGCCTGCAGGACTTGGCCGCTCCCCATTCACATCTTTGGCATTACTGAAGCTTGACAGTTACCATATAAGGAATGTAGTAGTAGATCAGATATCAGAGATAAAATTGACAGAGTGTTATAGCTCATACCCTCCAATAAAACCATTTCAACAATCTGAAAGTTCCGCAATCCTGACCCTCTGCAATTCCATAAACAAGGTTTTCTCTCCAGATAGGTGACTCATAGGATTACTGCATATCTCACTCCCTTGTTTTCACTTTTATATTGACCCCTTGTATTCTCCTCTCCCCCTTGTCTTTAATTAGCAAATAGATAATACAAGGAGTAGTTACATGTATATAACCCCCAGTCGACTGGACTATTTGCCAGTATGAATATTGACTTAGTTTGTGTGCCAAGTTTCTAACTTAGCCTCTTGCACTTTTCCGACTTTCTAAAAATTAGGGAAAGACAATTGAGGAGGGTGTAACATATAAGTTGAAGCCAAGCCCCTCTGACTTCAAACACCCAAACAACTGGCTATGTAATCCCTGCATGGCAGTCAACTACCCTAAGTCTCTGGTGCTTCCTGTCTGTTTCCAATTCCTCTATCACTGTCCCCAATCCTTGGCCTTTGACCCCCTTACGACCCTTGAAATCTTGAACCCCCTTATGGAACCCCTTGGTGGCCCACAGAACCTTCCAGAAGCATTAGATTAAGCACCTGACATGCAGACTTAACACAGAGTAAGGAAAGTGAAGCAGAACATAAAAGGAAAATATTACAAGTAATAAAGGTGAAGATGGATGTATGAGCATATAGGGAAGGATGTAATAAGTGGAGCATATTGAAAGTTACATGTGATGCCAAGACAGATACACAAGGTGCATTGAATTTGAAGGCTGATGGGCATATGGCTAAAAATGCAAATGGGGCAAAGTTAGGCT
Organism: Chroogomphus rutilus; assembly: GCA_003314275.1. Classification (NCBI taxonomy): domain Eukaryota; kingdom Fungi; phylum Basidiomycota; class Agaricomycetes; order Boletales; family Gomphidiaceae; genus Chroogomphus; species Chroogomphus rutilus. The sequence continues at coordinate 6,851 of QLPI01004070.1, read as the reverse complement.
GAATAGGGCTAGTTTGAATAGTCTGGCATGTTGGTGTAGTGGTTCCTAATAATTATACATCCTCGGCACCTTCCTGCATCATTCCTCCACCCTGAATCAGTGGCATGCATGGAACAGCAGAGCACAATGCACATGCATGTTGAAGCCTAGCCACCCCAAACAGTTTTCAGGACTTGACCACCTTTTGTCCCTATTATCGGCAATACCAAACCCTAACAGTATATTCAGAGTAACACTGCTTTCCGTGCCACCTCATTTCTTACGATTATGCCCCCATGTACTAGATCAGCAGCCTGCATGGATGACAATCGGCTCACCCCCACAGTAAATCAATGAAGGGAGTGAGAAGCCTCCGGGACCCCACCCCTTCTCATTGGTTATACTTTGCCAGCAGTCGAACTGTGGCACCTCACCTCCCCCTTTGAGCAAGAACCATGCATCGAAGAGGTAGTTGATGACAAAATTGAATACACAGACTACAATAATGATGACCAAGAACACCATCTGGCAGAGGACGAACTTGGTTCAGTACACTATGACGTAGATGCCAAAACCAAGGAACAGCCTCAGCACCACCAGCAGGCAAACATGCCTGAACCTCCTCGTACTCTAGTAGCCATTCCCCCCCAACCCACAGTTGCACCCCATCAGCCTGTGATCGCACCTCTGCAATCCTTGGCCACACCCCCTCTGCCTGTGGCTGTACGTCGCTGGCCAGGCAAGATCCCCAAGCAAGACCAGCCCCACAGGGCAGGCAGGCTCCACCAGCTGGGTGACCTCCTAGGGCCAGGGCCCCCATAAACCTGGCCAACAATAATGACCTTCTGAACGCCATTCTCGAACTCGGCAGAACCGCCCATAATCACCGACAGGACGGACAAGCTGCCAGAATTTGAGAACCAGAACCCTTTGATGGAACCAACCCAAAGAAGTTAAAGGGTTTTATCTTCCTTTGCAGAATGAACTTCTGCACCTGGCCTAACTCATTCCCCGACAATAGGCAAAAAGTTAATTATATGGTCTCCTACCTGATGGGAATGGCTCTGGAATGTTTTGGGCCCTACCTGATGGGTAACCCCAATATGGAACCCCATTGGATCAGCAATTTGGAGCTTTTCATCGATGAGTTACAGATCAATTTCGGCTCTTGGGACAAAAGAGCTGATGCCGAGATGGCTCTTGAAAAGCTAACTATGCAGGACAACCACAAAGCCACTAGGTTTTTCATGGAATTTTACAGACTCGCAGCTTTTGTCGACTACAATGATAACACCCTCCTTTACAAGGCATATATGGCACTGCCGAAGCATCAAAGATGGCCTCATCCATTTCAACAAACCTCATACATTCAACGAACTTCGAAATTGTATTCAGAGGATTGACATGAGGTATTGGGAACAAAAGGCTGAACAGTCTGTAGAGGGCAGTAATGAGCCAAAAAAAAATATGAAATCGGACAAGCCTGGCAACAGGTCCACCTCGGACAATTGCCAGCAAAACAACAGCAATGATAACAGCAGCAAGGACACATCCAAGAACAAAGATGGGAAAGTGCTCTAGCCCCACCCACCCAAGTATACTAAAACCCTTGGAAAAGATGGAAAGCTTCTCCCAACTGAACGACAAAGATGCATGGACAACAACCTGTGTCTCCTCTATGCCGCCAATAATCATAAAGTCACCAAATGACCCATGGCAACCAAAGCCCACATGACTACTACTTCTGACTCCATCTCACAGGCAGATGATGCCTCAGACATCAATGCTGAGGATTCAGCAATGGTAACTGAAGACTAGCCCGCCATTTGTTAACCTCTAAGCATGCTGAGAGTTGCATTGACTTGGCAGATGTTAGTAGTGAGGTGTAGATCAATGCTCCCATGCCCCCACATTTCTCCTAAATCTTGTCATTTCATTGGGTACCAAACATCTTCGGCCACCCACCTCAATGCGTGATTGTATCAGCATCCGTTCCTAGTTACCGCTTTATTTTATTTAGAATTCTTTGATCAAGTACTGCTCATTCAGTTATTACTGACAACATAGACATGTCACTAGATCATCCATCAGGACAAACTCAGTCCACCATCTGTCTGTCATGTCACTAGATCCATCAGTCAGCAATATTTGGTCACAACTTGCTCACCTGCTATAATCTATTGATTAACAGGGTATTGGGCAGTATTACAATCCGTCATGCTACTAACACCTTTAGGTGCATCCCGATGGCCTTGGCCCAGTTGGCAATTGCCACTGTCCTAAAAGCCTCACCCAGGATCCTGTTCCGTTGCTGGAAGCTCTGTTAACAGCCCTAGTCAATGCAACTGCTTTTGAGCACACTTGTATACCAGAATGGCTTACAAGCTTTTTAGCTGGGACCGCTCGGTCAGCAATGCCATCTGGCACATTCAGCCAATGTCCCTTCCATCCATCTCCATCCATTTGTTTTAGCTATCCTGCATATTTGCATCTCATGCTCTTACAACCCCTTTCCCATTCTTCTTGGCTAGAAGCTGACAGCCTTTGTAGAGGATAGGACATCTACCTAAAAAGGAGGGGTAGCGACTAGCTAGAACATCCCTCCAAGAACCCCTCCTATCTACCAATCCAGTCCCATCCTGACCTCAACTCCTACCTATCCTGCCCCTACATCATCCCAATACTCTATTCCTGACCTTACTATCATACCCACCCCTGAATACACCCCTCCCAATCCACCATTAACCTCTTGTTCCTTCCATTTATCATGACCAGATCTACCAAAAACAACCGTGACCGGTACTCCTGAATTCCCACACCAGTCCTCATTCTACTGCACCATAGCATGACCCAAAAAGTGTACCCCTTCCACCAAGTGAAGGAACAACTGATTCGTCCTCGCCGACTCTTGGAGCAGGTCTTCCCAGATCTTGGAAGACCATCGGGATCCTGATCCTTCAGGTGCTGGTACTTCCACTGTCATCTCCCATCTGCTTGGCTGAATGGCTACCAGCTGCCCACTTGGTTGCATTGTAATGGCCCTCTGCGGCCTCTTCATTGGCCGTTGTTCTGTCTCTGTTTCCTCCCGCTCACTCTTCTCCTCCTCACTTTCACTCTCTGACTCCACCTCTTCCCAACTCCTCACCTTGTGCTGCTGAGGTGCCACCAGGCTGCATTTGACTCAATGCATATTGCAGCACCCGCAAGCCGCCCCTATGTTCCTCACTGAGCAAACTTCTCCACGCTCCTTGCAATGATCATAAGGAGGATGAAGGGAGGGTGACCACTCCTGGGCTGGCTTCCCTATGGGCTAAGAAATAAATAAATAAATAAAAATCAAATAAAAAAGCCCCTCACACACCTTGGCCCCTCTAGGCCTACCTCCCCTACTCAACCCCACTTCCACATTCATACCCCTCTTACATGTCATTCTCTTTGGCACTCCTGGATCTTTGGGATCCCCAGCAGCCTTGACACTCCCATTTTTGAGTATCTTGTTCCACCCCTCCATACCCTGGGTGACCCCCCTGTCATTCTTCCTTTCGGGAGCCTGAGTTCCTGCCCGCCAGGCCCAAAAAGCACATCTCTCCTCGGCTGCCACAGCAGCTTCCTGGGCCAGATGGGAGATTTCTGTGACTTTGGCTGCCGTATTTAACACCTCTTCAGCAACCTCCTTTGCTTTCTCCACCTCCATTCTCGCCTTTTTGGCAGTTTCCTCATCTGCCTTCCTTTGGGCCTCTACAGTCTCTCTTGCTGCCCGCTCAGCCGCTTGCTCATGTTGACACTGTTGTTTAAGCTGATTTTGCTTGAGTTGCTCTTTCTCATCATCAGTTATGGTGCCTGTTATGGCCCATGCCGCCAAATAAACCCACATTAAACCCCACAACCACCTGCACCGTTTCTGGGACCTTTCCAATCGCCCAAGACTGAATGACCGATTTCCAGATGTCTGATACATCATTCTGAGGCTCCATGTTTCCGAACCTCTGAAGATTCCAAAGTCTATGTTCCGCTCCTTTGATAGACGATGTGCAGGATCATCGTGTACCTCACTCCTTGTTCTTCGTTTTATATTGCCCCCTTCCCCCCCTTGTCTTTACTCGGTAAAAGATAGTACAAGACTAGATACATGTATATAAGTCACCAGTCAACTGGACTATTTGCCAGTACGAATATCGACTAATTCTGCATCGTAGTTTCCAATTAAGTTTCAGTAAACTTTCCAACTCTCTGAAATTAGGGACAGACGATCGAGGAGGGCGCAACACATAAGTTGAAGCCAAGTCCCTGCGACCTCAAACCACTCGTACCACCCTATACCTTGAACAGTCCCAAGACCCCCGGCGTTCCCAACTTCCATCCGCTCCAATTCCAATTCCGAGTCCGACCCTTAGTCCCCCTGGAATACAAATCCCCCCTTCAGAAACCATTCAGAACCCTCCAAAAATACTTCCGGAAGTCTCTAGCCAAGCGCCGACACATGGATTTAACAGTGCCCATTCTTTCAATTCGTAGATCGTAAGATGGGAGTGTGGATATGGTGTTTTGATGGAGAGCCTGGGAACTTCCCCAAACAAATCCATGATGTCACACTGATGCCTGGAACTCTATTTTAAAACTCCACCCATTGGCTTCATGGGTTCAGCCACTAGAGGGGGGATACTGTCAAGTCTGCAATACTGAGTCCTAATTTACTTGGCAATACCAACCAACCAACCCTCACACACATCACTCCTTACCATCACACGGTCTCGGTTTGGCACATCCGGTATACTATCTGGACCACTGTCAAGAGCACGTACTGAGGCCCAGTAGTTTGGCAGTACCAACCATGTACCCAGCTGGTGACCAAGCAACATACTTAATACACTGTCCCCGGTTCGGCACATCCCTCGTTACCATTCCTCATCCCCATCCTACTCACCAACCCAGTAATCCTACCCATTCCAATCCTTGTCCCCCAACCCATCCTACCTTGGGACATCTTATCCTTGTCTTAACTTCGGCTACGACCCCCTTGTTTTATAATCAGCCACTCCCTATTGTCCTACCCTTGGCCACATTCCTATTATTCTATTTTCATTGTCCCATCCCCGTTTACATTCCTTCATTCTAATTTTACTCATTGTGGACAATAACCACATGCTCTGCATACCTTATTGTTCCACATTCCTTATTCCACATGTTGCTTCTTAACCTATATAAGTAGGACATGTATGTACAAGTTTCCTCATTCTGGGTATCAACTAGGCTTAGGCCCTTCTACCTTCTTCCTCTCTGTTAAGTCCTCTACTCTGGCTGGCATCATCAGCCTCCTCCTGAGTATCTGTCTGTTGCAAATCAGTGGCATGCACGGCAAGTAGGGCGCAACGCACAAGTACATTAAAGCCAACGCCACTACTCTTGGCCTACAGGACTTGGCCATTGTCTGCCCAACCCTTTGGCAGTCCCAAAGTCCGTCAGTACCCAAAGCTTGACAACCACCCCTCTTATCCCATCCCCTCTATCCCCTTCTGATCTACCATTTCCCGACCCTTTCCTCACCCATCTCCCACAGAAACACTTATTATTCCTTTAATTATTCAGTTGCAGCCCTATTGTTTTATCTTCAGCTGTTCTTTCATTGTCCTATTCTCATCCACTCTCTTATTATCTTATTCTCAGCCATCTTTCATTATTTTATTCTCGCTTACATTCCTTATTCTATTCTTGACTACTGTGGACAATACCACCACATGATCCTTCATACCTTATTGTTCTCCATACCTTATGCCACCCTGTTCCACATCTTGCTTCTTAACCTATATAAGTAGCAGATGTATGTAGATGATTCCTCACTTTGAATATCAACTTGGTTCACAACCCCCTTATCTGTCTCTCGTCTACCAAAATCCTTTACTCAGGCTGACATCCTCGGCACCTTCCTCTGTCATTCCTCTGCCCTAAATCAGTGGCACGCATGGAACAGCAGAGCACAACACATGAGCATGTTAAAGCCTAGCTACCCCAAACGGTTTGCAGGACTTGACCGCCTTTTGTCCCTATCATCAGCAATACCGAACCATAACAAAATGGTTGAAAATGGGATTACTAGAAAATGAAGAAATAGTTACTCAATATGGATGACTGAGCAAAAGGGATTTTGCTGGCAAGATCCTAACATTAAGCATCTATAAGGAATATACATGTTTATTCCATCTACCTTTTTTCATGTAGCAGATGCAATCTGAAAATCCAATTTCTCTTACTGGATTATGCCATATGGATCTCTATGGATAACAACTTGAATATACATATATAGTCCATGTATCCCTTTTGGCACAACAGTTGCACAAACATTGTGTCAATATTGTGGCTTGCTTTGTGTTTGATCTCATTTCTTTGTGGCCGTGCATTGGTGCACAGGGTAACGATGCGTAGCTGTTCTGATCATAATGCATGTTACAATGATATTTTATTCAACAGTAAGATAAGCTCTGAGTTATGAATGCGATTTACACGAGTAATCGGGTAAAAGTGCCTGCCACGCGCTACTTGGGAGATGGGTGAGGAAAGGTTCTGCATTTGTGGATCTGGAACTTCCTGGATGTAGATGATGGGGGGTGGGGGGGCGTGATTGATGAGGAGGTGTATTCACGCGGTATTCCGTTGTGTCTGTCGAATCCTCCACCATTCGTGTGTCCGGTTGGACGGTGATGCCATTTGAGCGTGAACGATGGCGTGCTGAAGTGAAGCGCTCGTGGATTATGTACGAGAATTGAATTTAGGATATGGTAAGCAGTTCGATGACGTGGTTGCGAAGGCGGATGTAGTGGAATGTATTTATGTAGCAGACATATCACACTTGATGTATCGATGTTAGGAATTTGACT
>QLPI01004066.1:0-16779 GCA_003314275.1 Chroogomphus rutilus | reverse complement strand
CCTCCGTTCGTACCTTGCTATTTCCCGCCTGAGTTTCGTGGGTTTTTGACATATTCATTCTCTAAATCCAAAGCATGTTTTGGATATAGTTCAGGCCAGGTTGTGATGGTAGACCTTAATGCTGTCCAGCCCTAATTTGCTCTCCAATAAATCATATAATGCTAAAAACATATTATTGGTCTCCTAAAATTTCTGATAGGTTCCTCTAATAGCCGCCGAACTTTTGTGCCGCAACTATCCTGGCGCTTCCTACTCGGTGAAGAATAATATTCGAGTGGCTGGTAGCCAGCCTCAGCGTCGAGTGCTGGAAGTTGAATGTCAGTAACGACACTGAAAAGATATTTCGTGTTGGTACCGAGGATGGTACGGTGACTATGGGGTGACAGAATCAATGGGACGGCATTAAAGCTGATTGATCAAACGCGACGTTTGTATATTGTTCTGATGTAAAGATCCCTGAATAAGGTGTGCTCGGGTATTTATGTTTCTGGTGGGCTTAGATTAATTCCCGTCCTGCTTTTGCCCTGACCAAGTCAGTGGAAGCAGCTAACGTCAGCGATGACCGTCCACGAGCCTTGACGTCCAAAGACGTTGCTGAACCCCGCATCTCCATCTCCACTACTGCATTTCTCGACACGTCTGTGACTGACGGTTTCCCTGTATCAAGCTACCTAAGATGGGATGTCACTCCAGGCAAAGCGGACGATAGCAACATCCTTTTTGGATCCCTTTTGCCCCACCGACAGATTGCACTTGACTTTGTGCTGCTTGCACTCTGTGCAAATGGTGCCTAGCTCTGGCAGCAGGCATGTGCTGTGATGCCTGTGGCACATGTTGCATGGGGGCCCCTTGGTAGGTGACTGAGTCTCGGCCACCTTGCCTTTGGGCTTTTAAACAAAAAAAAACAATTAAAAAATGAAATAAATAAACCAGAAAACCACTCACCTTGGCCCCCTTTGGCCTTGGTGCCTCCTCACCCATCCCTGGGTCAGTGCTACTTGCCCCTTGCTTTGACACATTCATCTTCACTCCTTCTTCATCACTGTGAGGTTCCTGAGGGCATAGGCCCTGCACTCTTCAGAAGCTTTGTCTACTGCCTCAGTTGTCATCAGGACCCTGGTATTGTGGGTAGTCCCAGCCACCTTCTTTGGTTCAGCAGCCCACTTTGCAGTGGCTAGGGGAACTCTTCCTGGATATAAAGAGAGCATTCCCTAGCATAATATTGGATAGGCTGATACATAATATGAGATGCAAGGGCATACCTAGCAAATACACAAGCTGGATACACACTGTCAGCAACAACAAGAGCTTTAATACTTGGGAGCAGAAGAGGGAAATGAGCAATGATACTTGTCAGTGTATTGACCAGCTCAAGACTGAGCTTTAACTAATTACCTAAGAACTGTACATATAGTCTGGTGGAGTAGCAGAGTCCAATAACAAGTAATAGAAAGAGGAGGAGTGGAGAAATCATGACATTACCCCCCCCTTTAAGGTCAATGTCCTCATTGATGGTTGCCTGTCTACTGGGTGATCCAAACTACCAGGTTGAAGGAGCAAGCACCTTTTGGTATAAGCACCTGTGTTGCTCGTTCATTATCCCTCCCACCTGTGGTCTCATCCAAAAGAGGTGGTCAGAAGAAGGTAAACGACCCCTGCACTCATCCTAGCCATTGTGCCAGCGTGCATAGAGTTGTACAGCTCCTAATGCCATGATGGTAGTGTTTGTGGGGAGGAAGTGTGCCCTTTTGCTTACTGAGTTGACTACATTCATGACCGCATCATGTCCATGGGCATCTGGTAGCTCTACTATGAAGTCTATGCTGAGAGTGTCCTACCGAGCCTCGGGGATAGGGAGTGGTTCCAACTCTCCCATCGAAGGCTGCCTCTGGATTTTGGTCCATATGCAGGAGTCGCAGGTTTTTACATACTGTCCCATGTATCATGACATCTGAGGCCACCAGTAGTTCCTGGAGATTAGTTCTAGTGTTTTCCATCTCCCTGCATGCCCAGCCATTTGCATATCATAGTGCTGAGAAACGATGCATCTCCAAAGGTCTGGATCATTTGGGACTGTTAGGACTCGGTGAGGCCGAGGAGTTGGTCAAGTCCTGCAGACTGTTTGGGGTGGCTAGGCTTCAACGTGCTTGTGCATTGTGCCCTGCTGTTCTACACGTGCCACTGATTTGGACAAGAGTGATGCTTGTGAGGGTGCCGAGGACGTCGGCTTGGAGTGGAGGACTTGAACAAGGGAAAAGAGGACAAGAGGGTCTAAACCAAGTTGATATTCTGAGTAAGGAACTATCTACATACATACATTACTTATATGGGTTAAGAAGCAAGATGTGGAACAGGGTGGCGTAGGGAATGGAGAACAATAAGGTATGAAAAACCATGTGGAGGTATTGTTCAGTGATCAAGAATAGAATAAAGAATGTAGGAGAATAGAATAATAGAGTATGGCTGAGAATAAAATAACAAAGGAGTGGATGAGAATAGAACAATGGAGGACGGCCAAAAATAAAACAATAAGGCCGTGACAGAAATAATAAGTGGATATCAAGTGTCCCAGGGGAGGACGGGTAAGGGAATGGACGTGAAATAAGAGAATAGTGAGAGGTGGAAGGGATAGGTAGGAGAGATAGTTTATACGATGTGCCAGATGTACCGAGCCGAGACCGTGTGGTAGTGAGGATATCATGGGTAAAGGTCCGTCCGTCGGTCGGTCGGTCGGTAGTACCGAGTGAGTCGGAGCTCAATATTGTGGGCTTGACAGGGACATAGATCCTCCCTCAGAATTGGAGGAGGCTGTCCTGTTCCATCCACTGTATTATCTAGGTCCTCTCTGAAAACTTTGAGTATTTTTCAATTGAGGAGAACATGGCCTGTACCTAGGTGAGTCAGTGAATTGGCTTTGCTCCAGACATCATCATCCCAGAAGTTTTATCGTCTGGCCATCCTGAGGGTTGAGCATGGGCCTGGCTGGCAGCCATTTGACACACTCACATGGTCAAACTCCTTCCAGCCCTGGAGGACCCAATTCCAGGATGGAAGTCAAAGCCACCTCCACCTCTGGAACTAATCGATAGGGAAGAACATTATGAGGTGGAGATATATATGGTTCTTGGCTTTCTGGGAAATAGACTGCATCTCCTATTGCATATGACTGAGTGTAGATTGGATGGGATCTTCTTCTGAGTGAGAAATGTGCTGGGGGAGGTATGTGAAGATAATGATGTGTTAATGGTTATGCCTGGATATGTATGTCCTGGGTGTTATAGCATTGCATGGGAATGAGCTCTGAAGAAGACATGATGACAAATTGGGAGTCTGAAGATTGGAGTGCTGAATAGAATGGTTGGCTGTGTGATATGGCGACAGTGAAGGTGATATGGGATGAGTGCCATTGGAGTCAAATTTGGAACATTGTTCTATTCTCATCCACTCTCTCATTGTTCTATTCTCATCCACTCTCTCATTATTCTATTCTCCACCATATTTCATTATTCTATTCTCACTTACATTTCTTATTCTATTCTTGATCACTGTGGACAATACCTCCACATGATCCTTCATACCTTATTGTTCTCCATACCTTATGCCACCCTGTTCCACATCTTGCTTCTTAACCTATATAAGCCATAACTTTGCCTGACCCTTATCACTAAATCCCTTTTATTTTCCATTCTCTTATCTTGCCGATTGACTCAGCTCTGCTTGCCATTTCCTGAAATGGAAGTGTATCAAGATCCTGCTTAAGATCCTGCAGCAGCTTGGTCACTAAGTTCACTTGGTCCCTTCATCACTAGCTGAATCTCGTGAGCCATGGCTTTACACCCATGCCTGTCACAGTGCGATAGAAGTGATCCACGAAACATAATATCAAGTACTTGAAATAGCCTTACAAACAACAGCGATTCTTCTGCCTCGTATCATAACCCTGATCTCAATCTAACAAACTTAAACCATATTCGGAAACAGGCTGTTGTACGAATACAGGATAGGATTTCCTGAATGTGTATGGATGCTGTCCCCTAACGATCAACAAAAATGAAACATTAGATGGCACGAGAAGTATCAAGTACATGTACCGAGAACGTCTATTTGGTAGTGCTGACCAAGCAACCATTCTATGTCCACGTCCAAGTGTCTACGCCGCATGCATATCACTTGGTACGCCGGTCTCATCTCGGCACATCCACCACCCACACGCCTACTCCTCACCCTCGATCCGTCTCACCTCGGGACTTCCTGTCCTTGTATTATCCTCGGCCATGATTCTATTGTTTTATAGTCGGCCACTCCCTATTGTCCTATCCTTGGTCATGTTTCTATTATTCTATCTTTTATTGTTCCATTCCCATTTTGCATTCCTTCATTCTAAATTTACTCATTGTGGACAATAACCACATGCTCTGCATACCTTGTTGTCTCACATTCCTTATTCCACATGTCGCTTATTAACCTATATAAGTAGGACATGCATGTACATACTTCCTCATTCTGGGTATCAACTAGGCTTAGGCCCTTCTACCTTCTTCCCCTCTGTTAAGTCCTCGACTCAGGCTGGCATCAGCAGTATCCTCCCGAGTATCCATCTGTTGCAAATCGGTGGCATGCACAGCAAGTAGGGCACAACGCATGAGTATGTTGAAGCCAACACCACTACTCTTGGCCTGTAGGACTTGGCCATTGTCCGCCCAACCCTTTGGCAGTCCCAAAGTCTGTCAGTACCCGAAGCTTGACAAGAAGCTTTAATAGACCCGTATGAACATGAATTCTTTGTTTTCCATGGCATAGAACTACTCACCTTGATGGATAGATTTGGGATGAAAATGTCAATTATTGTGAAGATCATCAAGTAGATGAACTGTCTATAACGAGCCAAAATATACAGGACTGATCCTAATCTCAGCTTCTTCCTCCAGATATGTTTTGTCTCATAACAGAATGTGAGCAGTGTGTCATAAACCAAGAGTGCTATTTCAAAACGTGAGATAACAATGAGGTCCACATAAAATTACTACTGATCTTACTCAACCCAGCAATCACAGAATAGCTGTCAGCCACACTGTCTCAAATTCGGTTTTGCCATCGATGATGACTGGAGTCAGAGGTGGTTGAATGTGATTTGGAATGGGATTAGGTGTTACGGCTCGGTATTGCCGATGATAGGGACAAGAGGTGGTCAAGTCCTACAGACCGTTTGGGGTGGCTAGGCTTCAATGTGCTCGTGCATTGCGCCCTGCTGTTCTGTGCATGCCACTGATTTAGGGTGGAAGAATGACGCAGGAAGGTGCTGAGGATGTTGGCCCGAGTAAAGGACTTTGGTAGAAGAGAGACAGACAAGGGGGTGCGAACCAAGTTGATATTCAGAGTGAGGAATCATCTACATACATCTGCTACTTATATAGGTTAAGAAGCAAGATGTAGAACAGGGTGGCATAAGGAACGAAGAACAATAAGGTATGATGGATCATGTGGTGGTATTGTCCACAGTAACCAAGGATAAAATAAGAAATGTAAGCGAGAATAACATAATGAAAGATGGCTGAGAATAAGATAATAAGAGGGTGGATGAGAATAGAACAATAAAAAATGGCCAAAGATAACACAATAGAGCCACAACTGAATAATTAGAGGAATAATAAGTATTTCTGAGGGAAACGGGTGAGGGAATGGTTGGGAAATGAGAGATCAGAAGGGAATAGAGGGGATGGGGTGAGAGGGGTGGTCCAGGGAATGTACCGGATGTGCCAAACCGAGACCGCGTGATGGTGAGGAGTGATGTGGGTGAGGGTCGGTTGGTCGGTATTGCCGAGTGAACCAGGACTTGGTATCATGGACTTGACATTAGGAGAGGCTGGCTTGAGCATTGAAATGTGGAATACAGAGTGTACTGCATTCATGTAGTCTGGGAGTTTCAGAGTAACTGAGTGAGTACCGGGATGTGCAATAATTTCAAATGCACCCAAAAACTTCTCAGCTAGCTTTTTTGCAGGACGGGTAGTCGATTAGCATCTGCTGAGGTCTGGTACAATTGTTGAGCATCGAGGATACTGGTTTGAAGCTGCTGGTACAATTCATCCAGGTCGACTACAAAGTGTTGCACTTGTGATGAAGCGAGGGAAGTTGTCAACATGATCCTCCAAGTAAATAGACACATGGAGCAAACCACATTTGCGGTCACCAGCTTAGGAAAACAAGACCTAATCCTGGGCTTTACCTGGTTGGAAGAACATAATCCAGAGATTGACTGGCAGACTCGGACTATTAACATGAGCCGATGTCTGGCAAAACTAAAAATCATGTCACATATATAAAAAATTCAAATGGTACAAACAAGCATCAACTCCAGAACTTCAACCACATTATTCCATGAGGTCTCTCTCTGTTGATAAACTCAACACAGTCATTTGAAGACTTAATTCTGGCCAAACTACTGGTCAGATATCATCCTCTACTGTCATCCTTGGCCTTTGCCAGAGCTGACTTTGCTTCTTCTAACGACTTCTCCATCTGGTCCTTGAACTCATTGACCATCTTGGTGAGCAACCCAGGTTTGTGTGGCTTGAAGCTCATGCATGGATGCCGCCCGGTGTCTAGCATGAATGGGATTTGTTGGGTGGCCATTGTTATCTATCAGCGACTGATATTCATCTCCACAAGCTTCCTTCCACCATGGTGCATCAATTAGAGACATGGCTTCTTTATAAGTGAGTGGTTCTGGGAGATCTGGAGCATCACTGAGGCAGGCAAGTTTATAAAGTGGGTGCTGAGGAAATGTCATGGCAGAGTTGGCCTGTTCCACCCCCTCATTCTCAGCAACCACTGGTGCCATCAAGAAATCACCCATTGTTATGGCCTATGCCCCCAATAAACCCACATTAATCCCCACAACCACCCGCACTGTTTCCAGGACCTTTCTGACTGTTCGAAGCCTGAACAATTGCTTTCCGCAAATTCCATTGTACCAACCTGAAGTTCTACAATCCCGAACCTCTGAGATTCTGAGACCAAGGTTCCGCTCTTTTGATAAATGACGCACAGTCATCGCATACCTCACTCCCTTGTTCTTCATTCTGTATTAGCCCCTTATACTCTCTCCTCCCCTTGTCTTTACTCGGCAAAGTTAGTACAAGGACTAGATACATGTATATAAGACACCAGTCGACTGGACTATTCGCCAGTACAAATATTGACTTAATTCTGCATCGTAGTTTCCGATTCAGTTCCAGTAAACTTTCCAACTTTCCGAAATTATGGACAGACGATCGAGGAGGGCGCCACACATAAGTTGAAGCCAAGTCCCTGTGACTTTGAACCACTCGAACGACTAGTCAAACTACCTAATACCATGAACAGTCCCAAGCCCCCAGTGCTTCCTGCCTTTCCGCCCTTTCCATTTCCATCTGTGAACCTGCAACCTCTAGTCCCTCCACCTCCGGAGTACAAACCCCCTCTTGGAAACCACTCGGAACCTCCAGAAACCCTTCTGGAAGTATCTAGCTAAGTGCCTGACATGCGGATTTAACAGTATATTTGTACTCACACTCCTGATTGTCATGAGCTCGAGACCCATCACGCATTTGCAAGCCCTACAGACAATCACCCAGGTATCTGCCCACCGTGCATCTGCCCCCCAAGAACTGTCCACCCCTGGACCCAGTGTCCAGACACCTCAGACCCCAGCACACCCTCCAGAACCTTTCATCCGACTCCATATTCTTGAGTGCAGATCTACACCCACATTCAAATATGACCAATCTGTTCCTCATGAACCACCCCCCGGCAACTCAGCAATCGTCATCCTCAGAGATGCCATCCAGTTCAGGACCATCCTCAGCAGTGCTGTCAACTTTGGGACCACCATCGGCACCACCCCCTTTTGCATCTCCCCTCTACATACCACCACCCTTCGCACCTCCATTTGTTACACCACTGCCCGTTGCACCACCACTCATGGCACCACCGCCCATTGCACTACCACTCGTTGCACCACCACCTGTTGCACCACCACCTGTTGCACCTCCACCTGCTACACCACCCCCTGTCGTCCAGCCCCATGTCGCACCACCTGCCGTAGCACCGCCACCTCCTGCACATCCAGGAGGGGCCCCTACCTTAGGAACCAATGTTGTGCCTGACCTCACTCAGGCCCTCATTATGCTGACAAGTAACTTGGCCACCCCCAGAAGATCAGCCCCCCGTGCCGCCAAGGTCCAGGATCTGGACACCTTTGACAGATCCGATTGGAGGAAACTACAAGCCTTCCTAGTGCAGTGTAGTCTGAACTTCCATGATCGCCCTGAAGGTTTTCGATTCTGACAGTGCCAAGGTAACCTATGTACTGTCATACCTGACTGGTACCACCCTGGACTGGTTTGAACCAGCCCTCTCCACCCCCGACGAGCCAGACTGGCTCTATGACTATGAAGAGTTCATCGGTGAACTCAAAACCAACTTCGGCCCCCATGACCTGGAAGGAGAGGCTGAAGCAGACCTCGAGAACCTCTGCATGCGCGATAACCAGTGCATCATGAAATATGTAGTCAAATTCAATCGACTAGCCACCCGCATCCACTGGGGCAATGCTGCACTTTGTTACCAGAGAGTCCCCATCCACCCGGAACTTCAACCACCCCTACGACAGAGGGAGGACCCCCATGACCACGTATTTGGCCCTTAATATGGGCAATAAGACGGCCAATCCAGGCCAACCCGTGACCCCATCCAGTGGCAGCAGGACTACCATAGACCTATTGTCCAAAATGGAAAAAAAACAGAAAACTTACACCGCAAGAATGGCAATGCTGCTTCGAACAAAACCTCTGCCTCTTTTGTGACAGATTGGGCCACACAGCCAAGGAATGCCCAAGATCCACCACCACAGTCACCAAAGGGCACGCAGCCTCCGTGATAGAGGAAATTGAAGAAGAGTCTGAAGCCTCAGACACTTTGGAAACCAAGGAATAAGAAGCAAGGCCTCCGACTCTGGCACTAGTTGTTTGCATTGAACACTGACTGTGCCCATGGAGTAAAACAAACAATGTGTCCAACCTTTCAGGAATTTTTTTGAACACCTGTGACCAATCGTCGAAGAAATTCGACCCGTTTCCTTGGAAACAACTCCAACCCTCCGAACTCCGTCAGAATTCTAGTTGCCAGGACACCATACGCTCACCTGCTACAATCCGTCGATCGACAGGGCATTGAGTACTACTTGTTTAGATTTTCATCCCAACTGATTCTTGGTACCATGGAGCCCACAGTTTTCACTCAGTGCTCAATCCAACCCTCCAAAAAACCCCGCTCAGGAAGAACCCTGACATTCATGGAACCCGTACCATCCCTTAGACAAAACAGTACGATGTGTAGATTCCCCCTTAGACTAGAACCTATTGATAGCATGCTAATACGAACTGAACTATTGACATGGTTCACAACCAAGACTTGAATTTGCAGGACACTCTCCGAATCCCGATGACGCCGCCATCTAAGCGACGATCCGGCGACCGGCCACCATGGCCACCATGACCACCATGACCACCATGACCACCATGACCATGACCACCATAACCACACCGACCCATGACCCCCAAGCCTCTGACATGAAAACACCATTAATTCTGAAACAAATATAAACAAGCACTATCAGTCATCACTGTAAAACAAGGAATGCTCTGGATCAAGATTAGAAGGATCCTGCTGATGGAACAAATCCACACCCTTCACATCTCCTCTACCGCTCGACTCCAGCACCGGGACCACCACTTCAGGAATCAGCCCCTGTGAAAGGCAACAAATTCCCACAGTAATATGCTCT
The DNA here is from genome assembly GCA_003314275.1 of Chroogomphus rutilus. Classification (NCBI taxonomy): domain Eukaryota; kingdom Fungi; phylum Basidiomycota; class Agaricomycetes; order Boletales; family Gomphidiaceae; genus Chroogomphus; species Chroogomphus rutilus. The sequence goes on along the minus strand of QLPI01004066.1, from coordinate 6,953 downwards.
TCCAACTGGGCCAAAAGGCCACTATGCCAGGTTATCTGGCATTAGTCTGTGGGCACTATTTAAACAGCAACTTGTTACATGTATTCACCATCCATTGCAATGGTATGTAACAGTACCTTCCCCTTTCTGACTCAACCTCCTGACCACTTTCCTTAATACAAGTTTCTTTTCCTAAATACCCAACCAGTCCCACAATAATAATGCCAATTCCAAGCCTTCACATTCTGCCAATCTGCCTAATCCCCCATCACAGGGAAGATGGCAAACTCCTTCCAGAGGAACAGGATTCTCCAAAGAATCAAACTAGCAGCCTTGGAAATGCACGAGCTATGGATTGCATCAACCTTGCTCATGTGCTATTCTTGGATGCCATTCTGTTCTCTTTCTTTTTCTTTTTTTGTTCCTTCCATTTCTTTTCTTTACCTTTCCTTTGTTTTCATTTTTCATTATCTGCAATTCTGAAGATCTCGTTTTGGTACTCTGCTTAGCATGTGCCATTATTCCAAGACCTTTATTCTGAGACCTTTATTCCCGAGACCTTTATTTCTGAGACCTTTATCTCTGAAACTTTTATTCTCGAGAACTTTATTTCTGAGAACCTTTATTTCTGAAACCTTATCTCCCAAACCCTACCTCATTTCTGAAACCTTATTTCTCAACCCTTATTTCTGAGAACCTTTTTTGAACCCTTTATTTCCAAGACCCTTTGTTATGCCTTTCAACTGTGGTTGATTCACAGACTTTCATTACCTATTATTCCTGTTTTTCCTTATCCCTCTGAATTCCTGTGATGGCTCTACACATTGACCATCACATTCAAACATTTCAATATGTTTTCCAAATGGCAAACCTCTGACAGTTACTTCTATGCAACTTCGTTGGACGGCAACTACTCTGCAGTACTCGATTACAACTGCTCACCCACTTACAATTTACCAATTGTCCGGGTATTGGGCAGTATTACCTTCAAGACTTCAGAATCAGGCACCGTGCCAACCCCTTACATGTCACATGCTACTTCACAGTCTAGCACCTGCTTCCAAAGCAACCCATTGCCAATTCCGAAGTTGTCAAACACCTTGCATTTGCCCTAGCTATTGACGCCTTGAGTGTATTTGCTACTAGACGGCTGCAGGCAATTCAACTAGACCTTACCTATCTCGACAATTCACTCAAGTCTCAACCACGGTCTACACCTCTGAGATCCAAGCATCATTTCTTTTACTTCCTCTCTCGCAATTTGCTCATGGCCTTAAACCTTGTAGACAATGGGACGTCTACCATAAGGAGGGGCCAGCGACTATGCCATCATTATTCCTTAGAACCTCGCACTTCTTTCACCTCATTTTGAATCATCCCTACGAGCAATATACTCTCATCAGTCTTATCCATTTCATCCTGCACCATTACCCATCTGTTAAGCACTTTCATTTCTCCATTCAACACCTCGCATATCTGCTCAACACCTCAGTTAACATTTGCGAAGTTTGGACAAGCATTCAACAACATGCTTTTGAACACTATTCAAAAACTTCGCCATTGTTCACTGTTCAACCTTGCATTTAGCCTTTGGAATTCTGGACAATTCTATTCAACTTTATTTTAAACACTTTCACTTCTTTCTTTTAACACCTCGCATATCCATTCAACAGCTCAGTCAACATCTGTGAAGTTTTGGACAACTGTTGAACAACATCCTTTTGAACACCATTCAGAAACTTCGCCATTGTTCAATGTTCAACCTCGGATTTACCCTTTGAAGTTCTGGACAAATCTAATCAGCACATCTTTGAACATTTTCATAACTTCACCAATGTTTTCACCAACACTCAAGCTGATACATTGGCTCCTCGCAGATCTTTTGACCCCAAGATCAGCCTTAAAGGGATGGAACTTCGCACTTGCTCATTCCCATCTCTATTACCCCTTATTTCCGAGCCCCAAGTGCTCTACAACTTCTTAGTGAACCCTCATTTATTAGATTCATTCCACCCATCCTGCGCAAGGAAGGCCAGCAACTTTGCCACCATTTATCCTCAGAACCTCAGATAAATATTTTTCAACACCAATTGGCATCATCCATAAGGGCAATCCACCTTGCTGAACATGTCAGGAATGCAACCTCGCTTATGCAACTGAACAAATCCTGACCAAAATTTGGCAATATTCCACTTACCATCCTATCCCCAACAATCTTGCTAATCTCTTTCACCTTTCCCTCACCCTTATCCAACTTCTGCCTCTTTTCGACTCCCCTGACCACACGCAACCTTATCCCTCTGCAAGATACTACAACTCCTCACCTGGTGGCTGAAGACCTTCACCATTTCTTGCAGTTGGTACAGATGAACTCAACCCTGGCTCAATCTGAGCATTCATTTATGGTCTCGTGGGACTCAACCATAAGGAGGGGATACTGTTAGGATGACATCGCTGAGTTCCCCATTCCTTATTAGGCAATTCAGCATATGCCCACTTCAGCCATACGATCACCCTCGTGTTTTCAATCTATCCTATATTCCATCTTGGCATCACTGTCAAGTCCACGATCCCGTGCTCTGATTTACTCGGTAGTACCGACCGACCAACCCTTACCTATATCATCCCTCACCAGTGTGTGGCCTTGGCTCGGTACATTTGGTTCATCATTTGGTTCATTATCCCTATCCCACCCTCTATTCTTTATTATTTCTAGAAATCAACTAGGTTTATGCCTTGTTGTCCTCCCTCTTCCTGTCTGAAGTCCTTTACTTGGGCTGACACTCTCAGCACTCTCCCGGGTATCTCTTCTGTCCCAAATCAGTGGCATGCATGGAAAGTAGGGTGCAATGCATGAGCATGTTGAAGCCAAGCCACTACGACCGGCCTGCAGGACTTGGCCACTTCTCGCCAGCATCGTGAAGCCGGCACTATTACTATAATGCTCGGCCCACGCATCGTCGGCAGTACTGAGGCCTGACAATCACATGCTACACTCTTTTATATCTGTTACACCACATGCTCATATTTCCGACACCACATGATTGTATTACTATTCATAGTATACATTCATTCACCTCGCTTTTATGTTTCCATTTATATTCTTACTCCACTTTCTGTTTATAGTATAATCTGTTCACTTTGCTTTTCATTTCAATCCTCGCATTTCTCATCTAGCCATTTCCGTTTGACATGGACTCTTCATAGATAAAGAAATTAGTATAAAACCTGTATGTTTGTCAGTCTGTTCTTCAGTCAGAATATCGACTAAGATTCCTCCGTTCACTTCTGTCTTGCTCTACTTCATTTCTACCTATATGCCCAACATCGTCATTACAATCTACCACAGCATTATGGTCCTCAGCATTACGAAATTAGGGATCTTGAGGTCTGGATGGTGCAACACATAAGTTGAAGCCAAGCCCTACTCTGAACCTCACTATTGTTTCAACATTAGGAGATACTACAACTATGTCCCCTTTTCAGTTCTTGACAGCCCCGCCATAAGTGCCACAACCCCCAGAACCACCTCTTCAGCGGGATGCCCCATCATAGGTGCTGAACTCTCCACACCACACACTGGGTCCGCCAGTTCAATAGACTGCCCTGCTCTGGGTGTCATATCTCCCATACCACACGCTGGACCCGCCGCCCTAGAAGACCTCTCCCTCTTAGAGGCTGCCTTCTCCATACCACATGCCAGAGTCAACCGACCCACGACTGCCTGACAACTCCGGACTAGACCACCATGCCACCACATGCTTATCGGATGATCCCGACCATCCGTCTTGATAGTGTTCCGCATCTCAGAGGCATCCAACAGCCTCCTTATGTCAACACGAGGGCGAGAATGCTATCTCTGATTTCCTGCAGGATATCCATGGTCGCTACACCCCTGACCTTCAGAAAGGAAGGGACCATCACTTCAACCTTCATCCTCTTCAAAGAGGACCCCTTGGGAACCTCTGTTTCCTCCCGCCTCCTTTTCCTCAAGGTCAATCCTTTAACAACTGATACCCCACCGACCTCGCACCTTACCCTGCTATCCCGACAGGGAACACAAGTCTTGACTGACATGGTCCACTCACAGGGTTTCCCATGTTTAAGACACTTGTCACAGGATTCCGACCTCAAAAAAGAAGGAATCCCCAGGTTGGCGACCTGATACAGGTCAGGATGGTGTCAAATCAGTGCCCGATGACTGGACTCAAAGGGTCCAAGACCCACCTCCTTTCCGGTCACCCACGCATCCTGAGCCACCCGATTTTCATAAGCCCTTTGCGCCCCCAAAATCCGGGCATCCTTCTCGCGATGCTTCCGATGCTCCCTCTCTGCATCCCTTGCAGCGGTACTTGCCCTGACCACAGGCACGATAGAAACATCCTCCCCACCTCCTGGATTGACCCCAGTAGGCAAAAAGATGGACTCTGAATCCAAGGGGACACCACTATTTGAGGATTCATCAGACTCGTTGGTCTCCTGTGGTGGGACATCCCTGTCCTCGGACCCCAGCATGACAGCAAAACCCCCCCAGGACAGCACATCTTCTAGATCTCCAACCTCCTGACTAGCCAGGAGGGCAAGCTCCAGAGCCTTGGCATCCTGCTCTATGGCTTGATCCTCTTCCTCCCTCCTCCTCCTTCTTTCCGTGCCCTTTTTCTTCTCCTCCAACCTTCAGACTTCAGCCTTCCAAGTTTTTCCAACCTTCCAAGTTTTTCCAACCTTCCGGGTGGCCTCCAGTTTCCATGCCCCTTCTGCCTCCAACAAGCGAAGCTTTTCCACGCATTTGGCTTTGAAGGCATGCACCCACTCCGAGACTTCTGCCTCGATATCCTGCTCCAGTCCAGACATGGGTGGGGGTAGGAAAAGGAACTCAAAGAAAGAGAGAAAACCCCTTATATACAATGGATGGGCGCTCGGAAAAAATACCTATTACGTCCCAATATGCCTAAAAAATACTCCCATGCTCTTCTCCACTCAATTCATGGCAAGAATAAGCTTAGGACCTCAAGGGCTCGGTCCTAGTGGAGGGATACTGTTATGGCCCATGCCCCTAATCAACCCACATTAATCCCCACAACTACCCGCAACGTTTCCAGGACCTTTCCGACTGTTCAAAGCCCAAACAATCGCTTTCTGTGAATTCTGTTGTACTAACCCGAAGTTCTGCAATCCCAAACCTCTAAGATTCTGAGACCAAGGTTCCGCTCTTTTGATAAACGATGTGCAGGATCATCGCATACCTCACTCCCTTGTTCTTCGTTCTGTATTAGCCCCTTATACTCTCTCCTCCCCTTGTCTTTACTCGGCAAAGTTAGTATAAGGACTAGATACATGTATATAAGACACCAGTCGACTGGACTATTCGCCAGTACAAATATCGACTTAATTCTGCATCGTAGTTTCTGATTCAGTTCCAGTAAACTTTCCGACTTTCCGAAATTAGGGACAGATGATTGAGGAGGGCGCAACACATAAGTTGAAGCCAAGTCCCTGCAACTTCAAACCACTCAAACTACTAGTCAAACTACCTAATACTGCGAACAGTCCCAAGCCCCCGGCGCTTCCCACCTTTCTGCCCTTTCCATTTCCATCCGTGAACCTGTAACCTCTAGTCCCTCCACCTCCGGAGTACAAACCCCCTCTCGGAAACCACTCGGAACCTCTGAAAACCCTTCTGGAAGTATCTAGCTAAGTACCTGACACACAGATTTAACACCCATCCTGCATTGGGACTTTGTGCACTATGCCATTGGGATCTTTGACACTGCACAGGAAGTTGGAGGCTGCATCCTTAGGAGGTTTGCCAGGCATGTGCTTGGCTGAAAGTGCATTTGGGCAACATGCTGTGTGAGTTTTGGCATTAGATTCTGTGAAATCCAACTTCTCAACTGTTGTCATCCTGTATTTTATTTGGGCCAATGCCCCAATCAGCAACCCTTTGTTTTGAACATGCAGCATGTCATTGCATTCATCTGCTCTATCCGTGTCTGGTCTTGTCACTGCAGTACGTGGCTCTTCTTCACTTGCTCGTGACTGTGTGGTGGTCTGTGGCCTCTTGTTCTCGAATGACATGGGATATATGTCCGGTGGCCTCAATGGCTGGCTGTCCACTGTGCGTGACATATTGCAGTACCCCTGCAGTGGTGTGGTGCCCCCTTTGATCGCATGCGGTGGTTCTGATTATCGCCACACACTGTTTTAGCAGTGTCTGGATAATCCTTGGGTCAGGCTAGTAATCATCCTGTCCCATATGGCTGGTATTAAGGTGCGTCCATATGCATCCTTCATCCTACTCCTCTACCTCCTTACTTCCTTCTTGTCAGGCACCGGTACTGCCGATGATGCGTGCACCAAGCACTATAGTAATAGTACCGACTTCATGATGCTGGCAGGAAGCGTCCAAGTCCTGCAGGCCGGTTGTAGTGGCTTGGCTTCAATGTACTCGTGTGTTGCGCCCTACTTTCCATGCATGCCACTGATTTGGGACAGAAGAGATACCCAGGAGAGTGCTGAGAGTATCAGCCCAAGTAAAGGACTTTAGACAGGAGAAGGGAGGACAGGAAGGCATAAACCTAGTTGATTTCCAGAATGAAGAACTATCCACATACACATGCTACTTATATAGGTAAAGAAGCGAGATGTGGATCAGGGTGGCACAAGGAATGTAGAACAATAAGGTATGTTGAGCATGTGGAGGTATTGTCCACAATGATCAGGAATAGAACAAGGAATGTAAACATGAATAGAACAATAAAATAGGATAATAGGGATGTGGCCAAGGATAGGATAATAGGAAGTGACCGACTATAAAACAATAGGGTCATGGCTGAGGATGAAACAAGGACAGGATGTCCCGAGGTAGGGTGGGCCAGCGGGGTGGGATTAATGGACAATGAACGAGGAACGAGTTATAGTGATTATGGCAACTTGTACAGTAGTTTAGAGAAGTTGTTTGACAATCCTAAATATTT
>QLPI01004065.1:0-20548 GCA_003314275.1 Chroogomphus rutilus | reverse complement strand
AAAAGCACAAAAGAGAACCAAAGATGCAAGTGCAAAACACAAATGCAGGGGAATAAAATCATGACCCAACACTTCCAGCATCCTCGAAACTCACGGCCATCCTAGTCATCGCCAACCACTTCTCAAAGCAAGGCATCTTCATTCCCACTACTGACATGATCACCTCACCAAAGCTCACAGAACTCTTTGTCTTACACATATTCTCCAAGCAGGGCATACCCACTCATGTAACCTCTGACTGAGGTAGAATTTGTGTCATACTTTTGACGATCTCTTGGGAAGGCTGTTATGACTGGGTAAAGCCGAGGAGTTGGTCAAGTCCTGCAGACCATTTGGGGTAGCTAGGCTTCAATGTGCTCATGCATTGCGCCCTGCTGTTCCATGCATGCCACTGATTTGGAAAGAGGAGAGGCCCATAAAGGTGCCAAGAGTGTCGGCTTGAGCAAAGGACTTTAGACAGGAGAAGAGCAGACAAGGGGATGCAAACCAAGTTGATATTCAGAATGAGGAATTATCTACATACATCTGCTACTTATATAGGTTAAGAAGCAAGATGTGGAACAGGGTGGTGTAAGGAATGGAGAACAATAAGGTATGAAGAATCATGTGGAGTTATTGTCCACAGTGATCAAGAATAGAATAAGAAATGTAAGTGAGAATAGAATAATGAAAGATGGCTGAGAATAAGATAATGAGGGGGTGGATGAGAATAGAACAATGGAAAATGGCCAAAGATAAAACAATAGGGCCATGACCGAATAATAAAGGAACAGTAAATGTTCTGAGGGAGAATGGGTAAGGGAATGGACAGGGAAAGAGAGAATAGTGAGGGGTGGAGGGGATAGGGTGAGAGGAGTGGTCTAGACGATGAACCCGGTGTACCGAGCCAAGACCGTGTGGTAGTGAGGGATGATATGGGTAAGGGTCGGTTGGTTGGTATTACCAAGTGAACCAGAGCTCGGTATCGTGGACTTGACAAAGGCCCTAGACATGAAACTGCATTATACATCTGGCTACCACCCTGAGGGTGATGGACAGACTGAACATACTAACCAAACACTAGGAACAGTACCTCTGCATCTACTGTAACTACCAGCAGGATAACTGGGCCTCTCTCCTTCCTTTAGCAGAATTTGCCTACAACAGTGCTCCCAGTGCCACTACTGGAGTTTCACCATTCTTCACCAACAAAGGCTACCACCCCAACCTGACCATCTACCCCAAATGAGACCTCACATCCTCTCAAGCCCAAAGCTTTGTAATCAACCTGGATGAGCTTCACCAAGAACTTTGCCAAGCTATTCTTGATGCCCAAAAGGACTATCAAACCTCAGCTGATGCCAAATGACTTTCTCCACCTGAGTTTGAGATTGGCAACCTCGCATTTGTCAAAGCACAGTTCTTTAGAACCACACACCCTACCAAGAAGCTTGCCAAGAAGTTTTTGGGTCCTTTTGAAATCATCGCTTGTCCTGGTACTCACTCGGTTACCCTAAAACTTCCAGGTTACATGAAAGCCGTACACCCCATTTTCCACGTTTCTATGCTTGAACCAACCTTGCCCAACACTATCCCAAACTGCAAGCAGCTGCCTCCACCTCCCGTCATAATCAATGGAGAACCAGAGTTCGAAATCTCTGAAGTTTTAGACTCTAAGATCGACAATCGACAAACGGCTTGCAGGCTACTATACTTGGTTTGATGGGAAGGATACAAAGGAACTGATGAGGAAACCTCATGGATCCTCACAACTGAACTTGATCATGCTTCTGAACTTGTTCAAGATTTCCACATGTCTTATCCATCCAAGCCAGGACCACTAGCTATTCTTTAAAATCTTCAATTCCACCCTACTCGCTTACAGACAAACTTAGGTCTCAGAATATCCCCTGCACACTGAACAATCACTACCCCCATACACTAATTCCTCTAACCTGCTGATATGCTCCTGCATCCTCCTGATCTCGATATTGACCTCTCTCATCTCACCCAGAAGCTGCCCTACAACTTTGGACAAACCCTGCACCAAGGTTGTGAGAGAGGAAATTGGGGAGGTGATAGGAGCCATCGCAGCAGTTGGGAGAGGACAGGACACCGAGATGGTTGTCCAAACCTGGGGATCAGGAGGGGAGGAGAAGGAGGCAAGTGATAGCCCTAGTCGGCTGGGATTAGGTGGCGCTGAGGTTTCCTGTGGTGAATCCACCTTGGCCTTCTTCTGCAGCTGATCTCCAACCTCATTCCAACTCTCACTTAACCGACCTTCACTCTCCTTGCCCAGATCCATATTAACGACCTCCTGTCTCGCTTTACCCTTCCTTCAACCCCTTTTTCTCGCTGAGGTTCCCCAAGAACCCTGACCTCCCCATGCCATGCTACAGCCAATACCTTGCAAAGAGCACCAAATGCAGGACCCGAGGTCCAAGATTCCCCCTTCCATCTTACAAAGACACGTGCTGTCATTTTTCTTGCAGCACAAACACAACTCTTTGGACCACCTTGCCAGAGTCTACTTGACTTCCCAGGATTTGTCCAGCAGCACTTTTTGATAAAGAACCAGGTTCAACATACCATCGTCCATATAATAGATGAGTTGAATCCTGATGTAACAACCATTACCTGGCAAACTTTCAACCCACGGAGTATGTTTCTCATGATGGCTGTGCATGCATTTGATTGCCATTGAGATTGCAGGATTGACCATAATGAAAACCATACTCGAATTGATGGGGCCTTCGACATGCACCCCACCCAAGTTATGAGTAGTGGGGGCAATTTGATAGGCTTTATGGTTGGATGAATTAGCCATCATCGATGAAGACCATCAGCTATCACGACCCCCTCTTTTATACAACTTCATCGAAAATAAGCTCAGATTCTGAACCCCCAGGAAATTCACTACCGTGGCCTCATGGGACTCGGCCATAAGGAGGGGATACTGTCATAACCCTGCCAAAGTCATTTCCATTCACACAAGGACACGAGTATTTCCTTTATAGAAAGGACCACACATTACATGGGCAAAGCCTTGTGCTCTAAGAAAACCATACACCCACCTACCTGCAACCTTTGCCCAGCCCATAGCTCCCCGATTGGAGACCCCAACCTCTGGCCAGACATTGTACCATCGTTTACCGGTCAAGAACTTCCCCTGACCTTCATCAATAAGTGCCCTTTAATTTCCATCTCCTTAACTTTGCCAATCAACCCAACTCTGCTTGGTGATGCCTAAAAAGGAAGTACATAGATCCTGCTTAAGATCCCATCCAGATCCATAGCAGCTTGGTCACAAAGTTCACTCGAGCCCCTTGTACTTCCACATCCTTGTTCTTTCGGTTGGAGCCCCTTGTTCCCCATTTATGTTTCCCTTGTTCTCGGTTGCTAAGTCCTACTAGAACTTGAAATACATACTAGTATAAATACACATGTAACTGTCAGGCTTTGGGTACTGATGGACTTCGGTACTGCGGAAAGGTCGGGCGGACAATGGCCAAGTCCTGCAGGCCAAGAGTAGTGGTATTGGCTTCAACGTACTCATGCGTTGTGCCCTACTTGCCGTGCGTGCCACCAATTTGCAACAGACAGGTACTCGGGAGGATGCGGATGATGCCGGCCTGAGTTGAGGACTTAACAGGGAGGAAGAAGGTAGAAGGGCCTAAGCCTAGTCGATACCCAGAATGAGGAAATATGTACATGTATGTCCTACTTATATAGGTTAAGAAGTGACATGTGAAATAAGGAATGTGGGACAATAAGGTATGCAGAGCATGTGGTTATTGTCCACAGTGAGTATAATTAGAATGAAGGGATGTAAACGAGGATGGGACAATGAAAATAGAATAATAGGAATGTGGCCAAAGACAGGACAATAGGGAGTGGCCGATTATAAAACAAGGGGGTCGTAGCCGAAGTTAAGACAAGGATAAGATGTCCCGAGGTAAGACAGATTGGGAACGAGGGGTGGAACGGGTAGGATGAGGTGGGTAAGGAATGGGAATGAGGGATGTGCCGAACCAGGAACTGTGTATTAAGTATGTTGCTTAGTCACCGGCTAGGTACTTGGTCGGCACTGCCGATATACCGGGCCTCGGTACGTGCACTTGACAGTAACGTAGAAGTTCAGTAGTCTGATAATCAACTTAGAATTTGACCAGCAAACCTCACTCACTCTCCGAGCTTTGTCGTACTCTCTGAGCTTTTGTCGAATAGATTTCCAAACCTCACTCCACTCAAAACCTCTGCCTGAAGTTAGGGATCAATGAGATTAGAAGGTGCAGCACATAAGCTGAAGCCAAGCCTCACACCTGAACCTCTGTGAAGTTTCAACTCGCTGAGCTTTTAAGCGCTAAGAACCTCACTGCTCGTGTTCTTAACAGTAGCTACCTGAAATACTATCTAAAAGAATAGTTAACAATTGTATGAAATATGGGAATAAACTTGAACTCATACCTCAGTCTCTTAGAGAAGAGCTGAGGTCACAGAGTCACATAACTGTAAAATATAATGGCAAATTCAAACTCCTACCAAAGGCAGATATCAGATATAATAATGAATAGAATCTAACCCTCTCTGTTAGGTTGTCTAATCCCACATACTATTCATACCTCATGAGTCTTAATGAATATCTAAGATAACACAGAGCTCTAAGAGTAGTATTGACAATCTGATAACTGAATAGGTCTCTGTCACTCAACATGAAATAGTCTTCATTAAATGAGTCATCCTGAAAGGTTACCCATGTGGACTAGATGGTGTAGTGGTTAACACCATAGCTATATATGCTATAGCCCTGGGTTCAAACCCCAGTCTGGTCATTCTTTTCACCTCAACACTCTCTCCAATACCATTAGGTCCTGGTTGTCAGGGATAAGGAGAAGAGATGTTTGGGTTGAATATCAAATCCTTAATGCCTCTTTCTCAATCCATTTGGCCAAATGTATTGACTTGATGTTTCCCTTCCTGAGTTTGGTGACCACCTTCGCTACTGAGTCTTCAGGGCCTGAGTTCTGAAATTCCCTTCTGATGTCCTAAAGGAGATCTTGTTCCTCTCCCACTGCCACTACTCCCTCCAATGCCTGCCACAAATAACTCTGGCTGAAGGAGAGTCATGTTCTCATTGTCCTCCACTCCTAACCTGTGATCTGCCCTCCTTAATAATGCATCTGCTTTCCCCATGCTTTGGCTCAGCCTATGGTGAAGTGTGAAATTGAAATGCAACAGGGTATAGGGACTACCAGGCCTGTCTTTGGTTCAGTTTTTTAGAGGTCTGGTTTTTGTAATCCATCTAGATTTTGAAATGGTGTTAGGCTCCCTCTGGGGGGTACTGCCACTCCTCTAATGCTCTCATAATAGCCAGCATCTCTTTGTTGTGGATCTCATAGTTCCTCTCCACTGGGCTTAGACTCTTCAAGAAGAAGGCAATAGGACGCCACATATTATCCTTAGGTGACTGCTGAGAGATATTGGCCCCTGTGACAAAGTTGGAAGCATTGGCCTCTACTTGGTATGCCCGAGTGTCATCTGGGAAGGCCAGGACTGGAGCTGAGGTGATCAGGCCTTTAAGCTTTTGGAAAGCCTTCTCTTAGACCTTATTCCATTTCCACACCTCTCTCTTCTTGGTGAGGTCAAAGAGAGGGCAGGTATAGAGCAAGAAGTCCTTTATGAACTGCTGGTAGAAGTTGGTGAATTCCAAGAACAACTGGACCTCCTTTCAGCTCATGGGGGTCAGCCACTCGGTCACTCGTCTCACTTTCACAGGGTCCATCTCTATCCTTCCTTCAGAGATGATAAGACCTAACTACCTGATTGGTGTTTTGGAATGGTCCTAATTTTGAATGCATGCCCATCATCTCCTTGTAAGGTGGCTCCAACAGAGTTCTGTATAATTGTACGTCTCCCTGAATTCCCAAATAATAGATAAGTGGAAGATTCCTCTCTGACAATGGATATGGAATATTGATCTACAAAATCATTTCCTAGGATCACTGGTGTGGACATTCCTTTGACCACATAGGCTTCCACATCAATCTGAACTGGTCCAGCATCTGTTTCAAACATGATGGGCAAGTTTACATATCCAGATATCTTTGATGTCCCAGTGACTGGAATCAAATTGATTTTTTGTCCAGTTTTAACCTTGGGTGGATTGTCCATCTTTGACAGAGCATTTGAGAAATCAGAGTGATATCTGACCCAGAGTCAGCAATGAGATTTTGTTGGTTTTTTCCAGATTCCCCAAGCCAAACCTTGGTGGTTGTGGCATTGGTTCCCAGGAAGGCACATCCAGCTGGTCTGGACATGTGTTTCTTCAGTTTTAGCAATGCATTGGGGGCAAGGTTGGCAATTTTGGATATCCCTAGTAATGAAGTAGTCTTCCCAGATTCTTTAAGCAGTTTCCTCTTTTCTCTGCAATTTTTGGGTGATTTAATAGGGAATTTATTGTCAGGTTCAGGAGTGTTAAGATCGTGTATCAGGCGCTTAGCTGGTGCTTCTAGGGTTACTTCCAATGATTCCAATAGGTCTCCAGAAGTCTCTGTTCCCTGGATGTTCGGTAATCGGAGGTCGGTTTGGACGGAAAGTGCAGAAGGACGGAAGCACTGGGGCTTTGGACTGTTCACGGTATTTAGGTAGATTGACTAGTTGTTCAAGTGGTTTGAGGTCGCAGGGACTGGCTTCAACTTATGTGTTGCGCCCTCCTCAATCATCTGTCCCTAATTTTGGAAAGTCAGAAAGTTACCGGAACTGAATCGGAACTATGACGCAGAACTAAATTGATATTCGTACTGGCAAATAGTCCAGTCGACTAGTGTCTTATATACATGTATCTATCCTTGTACTATCTTGTGCCAAGTAAAGACAAGGGGACAGGAAAAATACAAGGGGGCTAATGGGGGGGCAAAAACAAGGGGCAAGGTACGTGTCGATCTTAAGTTTGCTTGCATGTGGAACTTTGATTTCCAGAGTCACGGAAAGTGTCAGAATCGGAAGTCATGGTTTTCCAATCGGGCCGCGGAAAGTCTGTTTTGGGGAGTGGTCAGAGTTAGTTCATAACAGTATCCCCCCTTTAGGGCCAAGCCCTCGAGGTCCTATGCCTGTTGGAGTAGTGATTAAGGCAGACATGATCGTGGGAGTATTTGTGGGTGCCTTGTAGCTCATAGGCGCCAGTATCCGCTTGCCTATAAAAGGGGGTTCCTCAGGGCTGGCGGGTTTCCCCCCAAATGGATGACGCAAGTTTGCAACAAACGGAAAGTTCTGGGGCTTCCTCCCGATCCTTCCTGAATGAGGAGGATGGGGGGTCACCGGTGGTTTCCCGAGTGGACCTAGAAAGGGCCATGCAGCATCTGAGGAGTATTGAGGATGAACTGGTGATCCTTCGGGCTCATGCTGTTGGGGATGGTTTTCCTTTCAGTGAGCGGGTTCCTCGGACAACCCTCTCCCTAGATAACCTCTTCTTCTTTCTGTAGGGGCTGGTGTACCTGGTGGACTGCTGTCGGAGCTGGAGGATCCAGGTTCTTTCGATCAGAATTCCGCGTTTGTTGCTCTTCTGGACCAGGTCCGAGAGGAGGCAGTCCAGTCCCGGGGTGCTTTGGAGGCGGCCAGGGGTCGTCTGGATGTCCTGGCATCGACGACGGAAAATCATCCAGAGGAGATGGCATGGATCGTGCATCTTTTGTCTCTTTTGTCATCGGTAGTTGAGGGTCAGGTGGAGTCTGAGTTGGGTGTGCCGCCAGTGGGATCCATGGTTCCTAACGATAGCAAAGTGTCTGATGAACCTGTCTTCTAATAGGCATCTAGCTTGAATGATTAAATGGTTTTATTGTTTGATAAATTATGGTGTCCTGCTGGTCGAGTTCTTACGGGCCCAGTTTGAGTGGGTACGTGTGGTGAAAGTCGGAGACTACTTCCATAGCATGTGCCAACTCTGTTGCAGGGAGCCAAGAGGTTTCTTCTTCCGTTCCTTTGTAACCGGCCCACCTAACTAGGTATCTGAGTTGACAGCTGTGGCATCGGTCGATTTTTGAATCCAGGATTTCTGCTATTTCGTACTCCGGCTCCCCGTCAATTTCAACTGGTGGTTGAGGAGGTATCGTTCGACCGGGGAAGGTGTTGGGGGTTGATGGTTCCAGCATGGATACATGGAAGACAGGGTGAATCGATCACATGTTTTTCAGGAGACGGAGGGTGTAGGATACCGGTCCCACCTGAGCTATGACTTCGTAAGGGCCTAGGTATTTCTCGGATAATTTCCAGAACGGTCTCGTGGTCCGGATATTGTCCGACTTGAGGAAGAAGACTCAATCCCCGATCCTGATTTCCGGTGCTTGGGCGTGGCGTCAATCTGCGGAGGCGGCGTATCGTTGTTGGGCAGCAGCTATGTTTTTGTGGAGTTCCTGGTGTAACTCGTCTAGATTTACTGTGAAGTCGTGTGCCCTGGAGGAAGCTAGGTCTCGCTCAGGGTGGAAGGTGATGTCCAGGTGGTACAGTCGCGGACACTCAAAGTCCGCTTATTTTGGTGACCCATTTCTAAAGCTCCGGAATTTATCGGGATACCTTTATTAGTATAGAATGGATATTTTAGAATTATTACAAAGATATTTTCACGAGCCGATTCTTTGATTTCAGGAATTTTTTGATTTTGACCTCCAAAAATTGGCCACCCCCCTAAATTTTGTCCTAAAATCTTGAAAAATTGCCAAACGCTTCCTTTTAAGTATGCAAATATGATTCCCTAAAAAAATCAACATTCAACAACACATTATTTAACAATTAAACTCCAAAACTCTAATTACGGCAACATCATGCCTGGCCAAAAATCTAAGAAACAGAAGCAATCTAGGAACTTATCTGGACTTCGGAACCAGCCCAAAGCATCTCCAGCCCCTAGAGAATCATCTCATAACCCCACTCTACCCCGATCCTCTGCCCCAAGTCCTGAAGGCAATAGATTTGAATCTGAATTGGATGAGGATGATAATGACCTAAGAAGGGACCATCTGTGATGAGTAAATCAGCCAGGACCCAAAGGCATTATAAGAAAGCTTTCAGAGACTAGGGAAAGCTCACAAGCTATGGTTTATGAGTGTATTTTCTTGCCAAAATTTCACTGTGAATTGAACCCAATTGAAATGGCAAGTCCAATATCATGTGTTATAAAGATCATCAGCTAATTAAATGGCTAAGTACTGGGGATGGTGTAAATACAGATATCGGGAGAAACCAAAAGCAAATTTTACTGTAGCAAAAGAGAAAGCTTTTGAGGTTCTTGATTCCTGCCCTCCAGAAGTCATTTGGAGATTTATCAATCGGTCTTGGAGATTTATTGATGCCTACAGAAATGGGCTAACAGGCTGGGCTGCAGCATAGGTTGTCAAAAAACAGAAGGGTCATAGGAGTGTCTCAGAGAAAGCCATGAAGGCTTTGGAAGAGGTAAAAGCACAGGCAGAGGAATAATATTATAGACCTTCAGTTTTGGAGGCTCAGATTTCTTGGAATTGTTGGACTATAGATACTTGATTCTAAATAGAGGATAAAGAAAATAGGGGGCAAGGATGTTTTGGAAATTGATTGATTATCTATTCTAGTACATGACTTTTGTTATATACTAAATGTACCTGTGCATGTCCCTTCCCAGAGACACATTATTGTTGACATGTCTGTTGTATGTGACCTGAATGTGACATGAATATGATGCACACTGCGCTGGTGGAGACAGCTGATATAAGCGAGGTTGGGCGCCAACCTTGCTTACATCAGCGGAATATACATGAAATTTGGTCTCAAAATTTGGCCACCCCCTAAAAAAATCGGTAAAAATCCAAAAAAATGCTAAATCAACTCCATTTCGCAGTGTGAATCTGATTCTGTAAAACTTAAAATATTTACATGAGCCGTTCTCTCGGAATCAAAAAAGCGGACTTTGAGCGTCCGCGACTGTAACCTTTATTGGTGAAGAAGGGAGAGATACCGGTCGTGGCGTTGGGAGCATTGTTGTAGGCGAACTCTGTGATCGGGAGGAGGTCCGCCCAGTTGTCCTGCTGGTAACTGCAGTATACCCAGAGGTACTGCTCCAGGGTTTGGTTCATTTGTTCCATCTGGCCGTCGCCCTCTGGGTGGTAGCTGGAGGTGAAGTGCAGTTTCATGTCCAGGGCCTTTCCCAGGGACCTGAAGAACGAGGATACGAACTCCATTCCGCAGTCCGAAGTGACATGTGATGGGACCCTGTGTTTGGAGAATATGTGGAGCACGAACAATTTGGCTAGGATGGGAGCCGTGATGGTGTCGTGGGTGGGGATGAAGATGGACTGTTTAGTGAGTCGGTCCACGATGACGAGGATGGAGTCGAAACCGGCCGACGGGGGCAGCTTTTCGATGAAGTCCATTGAGATGGAGTTCCACAATTGTGTGGGGACTGGGAGCTGCTTCAAGAGGCCGTATGGTTGATGTCTTTGTGATTTGGCGCGCATGCACGTCGTGCAGGATTTGACGTAGGATTTGACGGTTTTTCGGAGTTCAGGCCAGATGTATTCCCGTCTAATGAAATCTAGTGTTCGGTTTTGTCCGCAGTGTCCAGAAGTGGGGTGGTCATGTTTGTTCTGTAGGACTCGTAGGCGAAGGTCTCCGCTGTCGGGCACGTAGATGCGTTGGTTAAGGAGGAGGAGGCCATCTGGTGAGGCTGACCATTTCCTGTCGGGGTTGTCGAGCTTTCCCAATGTTTCCGCGTCGCTCCGGGTTGCTGTACAGATGTCATTATGAAGCCATTCCGTGTCTATTATCGTGACTGCTCGGAGCATGGGGAAGTATAGTGATGTGGCCCATAGGGATGAAACTAGTTGCTCTGTGGTGAATACGGGTCAAAGGTTGTGGGGGTTAACTGTGGCGTAGCTGTTCCCTCCTTCCTTTGGGTAGACATCCCACCATCTAGTCAGTGTGTCTGGTTTGGCTCCGAGGTGCCCGGAGTGGAAGCGGATGGTCATGTTGAACTGTGAGAGGTATTCCAACCAACGGACCTGCCGGCGGGTGAGGAGATTGGTTGTTGAGAAGTATTCCAGGTTTTTATGGTCTGTGACTACGTCAACAGGGTTGGGGGACCCTTCTAGGTAGTGTTGCCAAGTTTTGAAGGCTTCGTAGATCGCGAGCAGCTCCTTATCGTGCACGTCGTAGTTCAGTTCTGGTGGTGTGAACGCTCGAGAATGGAAAGCAATTGGGTGTATGTCATTGTCCATGGGGGAGACTGTCGATAAGATGGCTGCGAGGGTGTAGTTGGAGGCATCCGTCTCGATGATGAGGCGGGAACCGGGAATCCATTGGCTCAACACAGGGGCCATTGTGAAGGCTTTTTTGAGGGTTTCAAAAGATGTCCTGTGAAATTCCATGGCGTGTCTTTCCGTGTCAAATGGGTTAGCGGGATTGTGATGTCGGAGTAGTTGAAAATGAAGCATCTGTAGAAGTTTGCGAATCCGAGGAAGGACTGTATGTCCTTGACCTTGCGTGGTTCCGGCCAATCCTGAATTACTTTGATTTTGTCATTAGCCATGGTGAGGCCGTTCAGGGACAGGATATATCCTAAGTATTCCATGGTGTCAGCATGAAACTGGCATTTGTCCACGTGGGCGTAGAGGTGGTTTTTTTGGAGTCGCTTCAGAACTTCACGTACATGTTTCCTAGGGAACGGCACGGGTCACCCACGGGTCAAATGTGGGTGACCTGCACCCGACCCATGGGAAACCCGAACCCGTCAACCCATGGGTTTTTTCCCACGGGTCGACGGGTGTCGGGTGCGCGCCGCACCCGCACGCGCCGTAGGCGTACATGACGTACGACACGAACGTGCTGTACGTGCGCGCAACATACGACACGAACATGCCGTATGCGCGCGCAACATACGACACGAATGCACCGTACGCGCGCGCAACATACGACACGAACACGCCGTACGCGCGTGCAACATACGACACAAACGCGCCGTACGCACGCGCAACATACGACACGAACGTGCCGTACGCGCGCGCAACATACGACACGAACGCGCCGTATGCGCACGCAACATACGACACGAATGCGCCGTACGTGCGCGCGACGTACGACATGAACGCGCCATACGCGCGCGCGACGTACGACATGAACGCGCCGTACGCGCACGCGATGTACGACAGAACGCGCCGTACGCGCACACGACGTACGACATGAACGCGCCGTACGCGCACACGACGTACGACACGAACGCGCCGCACACGTGCGTGTCATACGCGTGAGCGTAAGGCGTGTTGGTGTCAGCGCATGCGCATATGGCGCGTTGGTGTCGGCGCATGCGCATACGGCGCGTTTGTGTCATACGCATGCGCGTACGGCGTGGTCGTGTTGTACGTGTGCGCGTGCGGCGCGTGCGTGTCGTACGCGCGTACATAGTTGAGGCGGCGGGTTGGGCCAGGTCACGGGTGCTCTCGGCTTGACCCGCACCCAAACCCAAGGGCACCCGACCCGGTGACCCGTGCGGGTTACCCTAACCCGTGCTATTCCCTAATGTTTCCTATGTTCTTCGAGGTTGTTGGAGTATATTAAGATGTCGTCCAAGTAGACCAGCACCGATACATCGATTAGGTCGGAGAAGATGTCGTTCATGAGGCATTGGAAGGCTGCCGGGGAGTTGCTTAGTCTGAAGGGCATAATGCACCATTCGAAGGATCTGTATCAGGTGCGGAATGCGGTCTTCCATTCGTCGCCTTCTCGAATGCGGATGAGATGATAGGCATGTCGCAGATCTATTTTTGTGAAGATCCTGGCCTTGTGGGGTCTGTCAAGTAGGTCGGAAATGTGGGGCAATGGGTACCGGTCCTTTTTCATGATTTTATTGAGTCCCCTAAAGTCGACACACAGTTGGAGGGAACCGTCTTTTTTCCTGGTGCATAGGATGGGTGCTCCACCTGGTGATTGGGATGGGTGGATAAAACCCATGGATACGTGTTCGTCTATGAATTCTCGCAGTGATTTTAATTCGCTTTCAGACAGGGAGTAGATTGGGCCGAAGGGAGGAGAGAGGTTCCCTTGTCGAGCTCTATTCTTAAGTCGTAGGGCCAGTGCAGGGCCAAAGTGTTGGCTCGTTTTTTACTGAAAACATCCCTGAATTCATGGTATTGGGCCCGGAACACTGGTTAGGTCTATGGGACCGTCTTTATTCTTATCCAGGTCGGAGAGGAGAAGCTGGAAGGTTTGGGTACCCTCTATCTTTGAGATGCAGGTGAATGCTGCCATGTTGACCAGTGCAACTTTAGGTGCGACGAGTATTTTCTTCGGAGGGTCGGAAGAGCATCGTGTGGGGGCTATGGGTTCTGGTGGTTTCGCAGGGTTGGATGGTGATGGAGTTGTGAATGATATACTACCCAATGCCCAATCAATCGACGGATTGAAGCGGGTGAGCCAGTTGTGTTCCTAGTACTACCGAGCAACTTGAGTCTAATGGAGTTACGAAGAAGGTTACGGAGTTTGTTCCCCTTGGGGGAACAGGATTGGGAGTTCGACGGTTTTGCGTATCAAAGAATTGGAGGAACCGTCGAAGAGTCTCAGCGGAATTGGTGTTATGTCGTGGTGCTGGAGGTTGTGTTTCAATACCAGTTTTGAATCGAGAAAGCAGTGTGTTGACCCTGAGTCAACGAGGGTCTTCAGGCTGTGGCCTGGCAGGGAGTTGGAGGTCAGTTGAATAGTCAGCGAATTGGGGCTTGAGAGGGCGGACACGTTGAGTCTAAGCTCCATTGGGGCGTTGGTGGTCATAATGTCTTCCATGGTTAGGCCTGGGGTCTTCTCGACTCTCTTTGCAGTAGCACGTTCCATGGCAGCTGTGGAGGAGGGTTTAGGGCAATCCTTTGCTACATGACCTTCCTTGCCACAAAAAAGGCAGAGGTTGTGTTTGAGACGGCACTGTCATTCTTGTGAGGTGAGTTTCCCGTCTCTACTGAGTTTGGGCGAGTGTTGGCTGTCCGATTCTGGTTTGTTTCCCTGTCGTCTTCTGATTTCCGTTCCCAGTATCAGGCGTCGATGGACCGCGATAGAAGACGAAGTTGTGTTAGGGAAGGAGGTTTCCCTACCCTAGATATCTCATCCTTGATCCTTCCGGGGAGTCCCTTGTAATATTGGTGGCGGAGAGCCGAGTCATCCCAGCATGTGCAGGCGGCGAGATGATTGAATTCAACCATGTAGTTTGTGATGCGTTGGTCATCGTGCATGCCGAGTTTCTCGAGGTCAGTTTTGGCCTCTCCTTCCAGGTCGTGGGGACCAAAATTGATTTTCAGCTCGGAGACAAATTCGTTGTGGTTGTCAAGTACATGTACCGAGACCCGTTTATTAGGTAGTGCCAACCGAGCAGCCATCCTACGTTTACGTCCAAGTGTCTATGCCGCATGCATATCACTTGGTACGCCATTCTCAGCTTGGCACATCTACCACCCACACGCCTACTCCTCACCCCTCAGCCCGTCTCACCTCGGGACTTCCTGCCCTTATCTTATCCTCAGTCACAGCCCTTGTTTTATAGTCGGGCACTTCCTATTGTCCTATCCTTGGCCACATTCTATTATCCATCCTTTATTGTTCTATCCCCATTTTCCTTCATTCTAATTTTACTCCTTGCAGACAATAACCACATGCTCTGCATACCTTGTTGTCCCACATTCCTTATTCCACATGTCGCTTCTTAACCTATATAAGTAGGACATGCATGTACATATTTCCTCATTCTGGGTATCGACTAGGCTTAATCCCTTCTACCTTCTTCCTCCCTGTTAAGTCCTTGACTCGGGCCGGCATCATCAGCATCCTCCCGAGTACCTGTCTGTTGCAAATTGGTGGCATGCACAGCAAGTGGGGTGCAACGCACGAGTACGTTGAAGCCAATGCCACTACTCTTGGCCCACAGGACTTGGCCATTGTCCACCCGACCTTTCGGCAGTACCAAAGTCTGTCAGTACCTGAAGCTTGACAGTGGTCATGGAACCAGGAGGGTTCATCATGGTTAGTGAGAGCTGGCTCGAACCAGTCCAGGGCAGTCCCGGTCAGGTATGACAATGTATAGGTCACCTTGGAACTATCGGAACTAAAGTCATCAGGGCAATCTCGGAAGATCAGATTGCATTGTATTAGAAAGGCTTGTAGCTTCCTTGGGTCAGACCCGTCGAAGGGATCCAGGCTCCGGATTTGCGTGGGAGGGGTCGCTTTCTTAGAGGTGGAGAGGCTGTTTGCTAACAATGTGATTGCTCTGACGAGGTTTGTCGCGTTACTTGGGTGATCCAGGAGGATCTGAGGTGTGGGGTTTTTCGAACCAGTGGGTGGTGGGTTCCGAGAAACGGGTGCATGATGGAGGAAGGGTCTGGTGAGGCTTCGTAGGAGTCAGGCCCGAGTCTTGTCTCTCATGACGATCAGGAGTGTGAGTACGAATATACTGTTAAGATTGCATATCAGGCACTTAGCTGGTGCTTCTAGGGTTACTTCCGATGATTCCGATAGGTCTCCAGAAGTCTCTGTTCCCTGGATGTTTGGTAATTGGAGGTCGGTTTGGACGGAAAGTGCGGAAGGACGGAAGCACCGGGGCTTCGGACTCTTCACGGTATTTAGGTAGATTGACTAGTCGTTCGAGTGGTTCGAGGTCGCAGGGACTGGCTTCAACTTATGTATTGCGCCCTCCTCGATCGTCTGTCTCTAATTTCGGAAAGTCGGAAAGTTACCGGAACTGAATCGGAACTATGACGCAGAACTAAATCCATATTCATACTGGCAAATAGTCCAGTCGACTAGTGTCTTATATACATGTATCTATCCTTGTACTATCTTGTGCCGAGTAAAGACAAGAGGACAGGAAAAATACAAGGGGGCTAATGGGGGGGCGAAAACAAGGGGCAAGGTACGCATCGATCTTAAGTTTGCTTGCATGTGGAACTTTGATTTCCGGAGTCACGGAAAGTGTCAGAATTGGAAGTCGTGGTTTTCCGATTGGGCCATGGAAAGTCTGTTTCGGGGAGTGGTCAGAGTCGGTTTATAACAAGGAGGAGAAGAAGTTGGTGGAGGAGAGAGTGATTCTGGGTGAATTTCTGATCCCCCTAGCCCAGATATATCCTTGAGCTTGTGGATCAAAGGCTTAATGACATTGCAGTGAGCTTCAGGGAGGTGTCTTGGAATTTCCTGAGTGTCAGGGATTTTTTCAGAAATTTCTGCAATTGTTTGATAAACTTGAGCTTGTTCATCATCCAGATCAGTTTCTTCCATGATTAATTGATCATAAATACTATCATATTCTTCCTGTGCTTGGATATCCTCAATTTCCCCTATAGCTAGCTTGGAATTAATTTTGTGGAATTTCTTGTTGGGCTGGATATATGCATGTTTTCATTCCTTATCCCAATGTTTCTGGCTCCTACAATACTTGCATCCTCTAGCTCCCTTTTCTTCTGGGGTAGCTCTCTTAGATATATTGCTATTATCCTTGGGAAACTTAGGCGGTGGTAGCCCAGGTGAGGCTCCTGCTAAGTGTGACCGTGAGTCACAGTAAGTTTGGGTGCCTGAGCTTCCTGTATTCTGGAATGCATCATCTCCCAATTGGGTTGTTGCCCTTTTTGGC
Source organism: Chroogomphus rutilus (assembly GCA_003314275.1). Lineage (NCBI taxonomy): Eukaryota > Fungi > Basidiomycota > Agaricomycetes > Boletales > Gomphidiaceae > Chroogomphus > Chroogomphus rutilus. The sequence goes on along the minus strand of QLPI01004065.1, from coordinate 3,951 downwards.
CAGTCAGGCTCATCTCCAGGATCTGCATACATTGTTCAAGATCATTGGAGGGGGTAAAAGGTGCATGTGTCAGTGTCTGCTTGTGGTATTTAATGGCTGACTAGAATTCAACAACCGTCGCACATCGTTGGGCATCAATGACCATATTCCAAAATGAAGGTGCTCTAGCCATCAATTCCATGATAAGTTCCAAATCTGATATCTTATTTACCAGCCACAACAGCTATACTTTGCACACGAAGTATTTGCTAGGGCTCTCATGCCCATGACCTTGCTCTCAATACAACACACGGTTTGTACAGGACTTCTGGCGGTCAGCTTCTCTTATTGTCCTCCAGCTAACTGTTGCTTGCTTTCCATAAGTTCATCAGCAGCGAGAAAAACCATTTCTCAGCATTCCTTCTCAACTGGAGGGGGACAATTTCTCCTAGCTGCCTGTGAACAGTAAGTGGTCTATCAGCTATATGGTTAATTTTCATTAACCATTGAGCTAGTGTGTCTGGATCACCATCCCACTCAGGGACTATCAGGGTGAAGCTTGGAATCAAAGTAAGCTTCTGTCAGGCCTCGGTAATACTGAAGGTATGGTCGGGAACCGGCCAAGTCCTGCAGGCCAGTCGGGGTGGCTTGGCTTCAATGTACTCGTGCGTTTCACCCTGCCTCCTGTATGTGCCACTAACTTGTAACGGAGGAGATGCTCGAGAGGATGCCAAAGGTGTCAGCCTAAGTAGGGACTTCTGAACGGAAGGAGGAGAACAGGAAGGCGTAAACCTAGTTGATACTCAGACTGAGGAACTATGTACATGCATTCGCTACTTATATAGGCTGAGAGGTGGAATGTGGAATAAGGGTGGCATAAGACATGGAGAAAAGAATAAGGTATGGAGACCATGTGGAGGTATTGTCCACAGTGATCTAGAATAGAACAATACGAGAGTAAGACAATGAAATATGACTGATAATAAACAAGTAAGATTGTGGGAAAGAATAGAACAATAGAGGGTGGCCAAATGTAAAACAATAGGGCCATGACCGAGCGGCAATGAATAGAGAATGTCCCGAGGGTAAACGGGCAAGGGGAAGGACAGGGATTGGAAGAATAATAAAGAATAGGAGAGTGGGGTAGGGATGATGAACCAGATGATGAACCGAGTGTACCGAGCCGAGACCCCACACTGGTGAGGGATGATATGGGTAAGGGTCGGTCGGTTGGTACTGCCGAGTAAATCAGAGCACGGTATTGTGGTTGTGACAGCTTTATCCTTTTGTATTAAGGCCTTTGCTGATTGCTTTCTTCCATGATCCCCCCTTTCTGGACTATTCCTCCTTCGCCTTCACATCCACTGATCATGTGCCTCATTGCCATCATCTGGAGAGTCATCTCCAGGTGGTTATGGGTCCCTTGGATGTCACACTTGCTCTCTAAGGGGCCACATGTGCCTTCTTCCCTGATCCCTCCTTCCTGGACTATCCCCTCAACTTCTTCAAGGCAGATATCCTCGTGCCTCTTTGCCATCATCTGGAGAGTAATCTCCAGGTGGTTCTGCATCTCTAGGACATCCCGTTCATCCTCCAGAAGGCTGCATTCCCATCAGGCACCTAAGGTTTGGTGGGATAGGAGAGGGTGCTGTAGGACTATGAGCAACTTGTATAGTAGGTTAGAGAGTTTATTTAGCAATCTAAGAGATTTAACTCCTCAGTGTAGTCAACCACTGAGTATTTATTAAGAAAAATACCTAAGAGATTTAACTACAGAGTAAATAATAGGAAAATCAGTCGCAAATGGACATTTATTCATACATTCAGCTCACTCAGTGTAGTCAACCACTGAGGAGGAGGGCATACACGGGTGTTGTTTCACCCACATATATCCCTGAGCCAGCCCCTATACTACCTCTTCAGTATGGAGCCAACCTCCTGGTCCCTACCCAGGGAGCCAGCCATGTGAGTCGTATGTTGCGTGTGTAAGCACACGTGAGTAGTATACAAAATATAGAATAACTCCCTCAATATTGAGGGTAAAAATACAATATAATACTCGAAAAATTCAGAATTGAATTGCGCACAAGATAAAACCAAAATCGATATAAAAAGGAAATATATTGAGATTGCTCTCAGGGGTGAGATGCATTTGTACACCCTACAGGTGCAGGGCTTGACTCGTCATTGCCGTATGTTAGATTTAGGTATGGTTGAGTTCTGGAAGGCCTAGAGGCTTGGGTAAGTGTGCTTGTCTTTGATTCTACTGTCTCAGGAATACTAAACATTGTTTTTCTTCTTTCATGCATAGAAGGTTGAAGTATATCTTCCAGTCCTTCTGATATGGTGAGTCCCATTAGATCTTGCATGTATGAATGTTCTCTAATGCTTTTTTTCCTAGATTCTCATCCATATGGGCCCAAGGTGTGTCTCTGTTCAAGATTCTCTACATCTGGCTCCTCAAGCGCTGGTGCCTCAAACTCCAATGTTCGGCAAGGCTTAGGTGCATGTATGCACATCCTTTGAACAGGTTCAGGTGCGTCTTGTTCTTTGTCCATAGCATAAGACATTTTCTTACATTGTGCTGCATCAAAAAGTTGGTCGGCCCTCAATTTTTGTGAGTAGACATTTTGGGCAGCTGCGTACTTTACATTGAATCTCTCTAACTCAACGAGATCTTTAGCGCTCATTGGAAAGTAAGAGGCAACTTGATTATCAAGAGAAGGCTGGTAAGTTCCCTTTTCCACTGCTATAATATCCTAGTAAAAGGCTAAAAGTTCTCTACATCTTCCCTGTAGGCTGTGCAAAGGACTTCGACTTGTGGTAGAGTCCAAACCACTTCATTGGGCCATCAGTCCAGGAGCTGAGGAACTTGGGGCAGTTTAATGGATAATGTCTCAATGGTAAGTCATCTCTTTTCTTCAATTTCCTTGAGCTCATTGAGCAATAACCGATATCTCCAAGGATCCACTCTATAGCCAATTTCATCTCAGTAGGAGAGCTTGACAACTCTTGGTGTTAACATTTTGTCAAGTAAGTACAGCTTGTCTTTGAACATTCTTTCAATATGTAGGGAGAGAGTCCTATACTCTGGTGCATCTGCTCTGTTCAAAGATGTCTCTGCTATACAGAGAAGCTCATTTCTTCTCATCCAGGCTTTCTCATGCCTTCTGACCTCCTGTCATCTTCCAGCCATCAGTAACTCAACATCGGGTTGTTTGGCTAGAGTGGGGAGTTGAACAGGTGATCTGGAAGAGAGGGGTTCTAGACCATGCCAGGGTAATGGTACATCTAGATATGCTTCTTGTGACATTGCATGCAATTTAACCAGTGATGTTATTCTTCTCACAGGTGTTGTTCTTTCACTAGGTGTGGAGTAGAAGATGGGGGTTTCCTGCATGGTAGAGGATATGCTGGAGGGGAACTTGAGTCCTTCACGAGGCTTGTAGACTTCAAGTCGTGGATTGGGTCAGTCTGGAGTAGGGTATGGGTTCAGGTAGTGAGGAGGTGTAGGTGGTGTAGTATTATGTATAGGTCTTTGAATATAACCTTCCTTTGTCAAATCCTTGAGTGATTTATCAAGCAAAAGGGAAGCTAGTCCAAGAACTGAACTAGTTATAGGTTTTGTGATGAAGACTAAACAAGAGTAATTGATCAAGTAATAAACCTGTCAATTCCCAGAGCATCCACCACTGTTTTGGAACCATAAAAGAGGTAACCCAAGAACTGTGACAAAACTTTGGTGTGTAGAAAGCCTAATCAAGTTCTCTGACAAGATGACAGCAAGCTAATGTCAAGCGTCGGTTACTGACGGACTTTGGTACTGCCGAGGGGTGTTGGCAAAAAGGTCGGGCGGACTATGGCCAAGTCCTGCAGGCCAAGAGTAGTGGCGTTGGCTTCAACATGCTCATGCGTTGCGCCCTACTTGCCGTGCGTGCCACTGTATTTGCCACAGACAGATACTCGAGGGGA
>QLPI01004064.1:0-16891 GCA_003314275.1 Chroogomphus rutilus | reverse complement strand
TTGGTGTGAAATCATCCAATCCCGGGATATCTTTGTTGGCCCTACGGATTTGGAACAAAGTTTACATCCACCAGCCGGTGGCTGATAAACTATTTTGAAAAAATCGGGAACAGGACGAGCGGTAGGCGTATTTTTTCTCGTTGGGACTGGCCTGGGCATCCCGTTATACGTCTCTGGAGCTGCCCTCCAATTGGTCTAGAGTGGCTGGGTGACGCCGGTGTCCTCAGACTAATTGCCACGATTGCGACATTTGTTTTGGACTGTTAGGACCACAAACCAAGCAATCTGTTGGTCAAAGCAACTGTTTTTGTGATGGAGAAGGCACTCACTGATTCCCTGCCTCATCTTTGATGTACTTTGGCTGTGATCCATCACTATAATGCTCACATGGTGCCAGATCTGTTTTTGCAGCCGCGGTGTGCTGCCGTGTTGACAGTAAAGCTGTTGATCTCAACTATGTTATGAATTCGACTCCAACAGCACTCAATCCATATCACCTTCACTGTCACCATATCACACAGCCAACCATTCTATTCAGCACTCCAATCTCCAGAGTCCTAATTTGTCATCATGTCTTCTTCAAAGCTCATTCCCATGTAACACTACAACACCCAGGACATACACATCCAGGCAGAACTATCAACATATCATTATCTTCACATACCTCTTCCAGCACATTTCTCACTCAGAAGAAGATCCCATCCAATCTACACTCAGTTATATGCAATAGGGGATGCATTCTTTTTCCCAGAAAGCCAAAAACCATACATGTTTCTTGGAATAACATCTAGACCAGCATATCATGATAGGAGTAGAGTAGAATATGAGGCAGAGTTCAAGGCACCATCCCACCCTGACTACCCAGCCCACTCCATTCAATTCACTCTTAATCACAAGATGAGAGTACACAACTGTATACCCATTAGTCCTCCTCCTCCCAGACCCCTATTCTTGGATTGGATACTGGAGAAATTGTGGAAGATATGTTGTCTGTGACCTGGAAATACTCTGAGATGACTCAGTCCCCTGACTTATCCTAAGGCCCCTTAGGAGTAGTGGACAAGGTTGTTAGACATTTAATGGTGGACTTCCTTATTATTTCTTTTATATGTTTTCCTTTTTCTTAACTTGACTCAGACCTGTTTTCTATTCTGTTAGTCTTTCTCATTGTTACTTATCCTCCTTACCTTTTTGGTTAGTGTTCCTCTATCATAGCCCCTAGCCCCTGTTCATGTAGCCTCAATGCTATACCATCTCTTCAGAGTTTTTCTATAATTTCCTCTTTTGTATACTTTGTTCTCGTGCTTTGTCATTCAACTGATATAGCCAACCTCTCACATCATTTTGCATCATTGCTTGGTTTTTGTATATAAAGGCCTCTGGCTCACCTCTGTAATAACAAGTTTACAAGTTAAAGTCCCAAGTCCAGTCTCTAAGTCCAAGTCTAGAAATGTCTAGACTATAATACACAGGCCCAAGTCCAAGTCCAATTCTTAGTCAGCATGATGTCACAGTCACAGTCACATTTCTGTCACATGAAATTCTATTAGTCTTGTCATATCACACCCTCTTCACTCACATTATATTTGGTTCATACATTGCCTTGTCATAGATTATAGTTCTGCTATGCCAAATGACTGTATTATATCCCACCTGTTAGACACTGAAGATGCTGACAATGCATGGACCAAGCACTATTGCAATAGTGCTGACTTCACAATGTGGGTGGAAATCAGACAAGTCCTACAGACCGATTGGAGTGGCTTGGCTTCAATGTACTCGTGCATTGTACCCTACTTTCTGTATGTGCTACTAATTTAGAACAGACGTAGTACCTGGGAGAGTGCCAAGAGTATCAGGCTGAGTAAGGGACTTCAGACAGGAGAAGGGAAGGTAAGAAGGTGTAAACCTAGTCAATATTCAGAATGAGGAAATATCTACATACATTTGCTACTTATATAGGTTAAGAAGCGAGATGTAGAACTAGGGTGGATGTTAGAAACTGTAGGCCAGCATGCCCAACTATCCATTTCAGCCCACTGCACCCTCATTCACCTATTCAACTATATACCCTCAACCCACGGACTATATGCACCTGGTGTATCCGTCTTGGCATCACATGCTCCTGTCAATTCATTCATTCCATTTACATCACACTCCATATGCTCGCTATTCTATTCCGTCTTTATTTACGTTGAATATCCTTTCATTTACATTCTGCTCCACTTTCATTTATTCATAATTCCGCTCAGTCTCTTATATCTAATTTGCTATTACGTTCCTTAGGGTAACTCCATTGGGAATCGGAGTGACATGTCACTCCCCAATGTCACGGAGGAGATCATTATTTGGGGTGTAGTATTTCCGTTCTCGCTTTTCACGATCCTTGGTTTTCTTATTCTATTATAGGAATCTAATCGACTCCTAGTAGATTTGAAAGTAGTATAAATATCTTGTACTTCAGTAGTTCAGTCCTCAGTCAGATAATCAACCTTGATTTTCTACTAGCTAATTCTCTGTCTCACCTTTCTGAAATTAGGGCCAGTACGACCTAGTGGGTACAACACACAAGTTGAAGCCATACCCTGCCCCGAACCTCACCATTGAATATCTTTGGGAAATTTTACGTTAATTACAATTATGTCATTCCTTCACATTGTAACAGTAGCATAAGGAATGAAGAACAATAAGGTATGGAGACCATGTGGAAGTATTGTCCACAGTGATTAAGAATAGAATAAAGGAATATAGACGAGAATAGAACAATGAAAATAAGATAATAGGAATGTGGCCAAGAATAAGATAATAGAAAATGACTGCATATAAAACAATAGGGTCATGGCCGAGGATAAAACAATAGTAAAATGTCCCAAAGGGAAATGGGCCAAGAAAAGAGATAAATGGGGTAGGATTAATAGATAATGAATGAGGGAAGAGTGGATGATGGATAGAAATAGGGAATGTGAATGATGAATGTGCTGAGCCAAGACCAATACACCAAGTGACATATGTGTGGCTTGGTCACTTGCACATGGAGTTGGACTGATTGTTCAGTTGGCACTGCCAAGTTACCCGATACTTGGTACATGTACTTGACACTACCATAGAAAAGGACCAGCGTACGTGTTTTGGAACCGTTGATGATTTAACCCAAGAAGCATGACAAAACTTTGGTATGATAAAAGCCTAATCAAGTTCTCCGACAAGACGATAGCAAGTGAATGCCAGTCCGGGTTGTTGTCCAAAAAGAATTGTTTAGAGGGGGCCTTGGCAGGTACCTTGTCAATTACGTGTAGGAATAATAGTTTATGAGCGTAAACTATTAGTTCTACCCTTGCCTAGGATTATTTCCACTTGATGTTCTGTATAATCTGGGTTTAGTTCTTTTACTATGTTTTTGCGTACCTTTTCTGTTATAGCCGAGAACCTTCCACTTCAGTAGAAGGGTAAGCTTCACTCTTCAGAATGAACCTCGGTTTTGCCAATTGGTCTTTGGACCTCTTGACGGAAAGGGTGGCAACTGGTCTTCGGACCAATGTACCTAAGTTGGTCTTCGGACCGACTTATATAAGAGTGCTTGCTGCACTAGATAATCCGGTGGATTAAAGATAAGAGTAAGATTGCTTTTATGCTACAGAACTGGTCTCTATATATACTAATTCTAATCTGATTATGTAACTCCCCAATAAGGCAAGACTTTCCTGAAATTAGTAGAAGGGTGTGGAAAGGAATGGAAAGTCCCGGAAGCCTGTAAAAGTTACGAGTCACCCTGTGAGTCACTATACGAGTCACTAATGAGTCATATTCCCATGACTGGTAGTCTCATGACTGGTCAAGTCACAAAATATTAATAGTATGTGAGTCGTGCTTCTGGGCTGACCTTATGTGTAATAATTATTACATAAACCCAGGAATTTGTTGTACAATTGAGTCTTGAGAGCTTGAACCAGCAGTTTGGCACCATTTTCCATGTGTGATTGTTTGTATATACACCCTACCCCTGAGAGACCAATCACAATATATTCACGCTTTTATTTGAAATTGATATCAAACTGTGCACTTTTCGATTCTTTATTTTTCGAACTTTTTTCTGTATTTTTACCCTCAATATTGAGGGAGATATTGTATGTTCACTTGTACGCTACTTACGGGCGCTTGCCTACGCACGACATGACGCACGTGGCCGGCTCCCTGGATAGGGACTGGTAGCCTGGCTCAAACCTTCGATAGGGTCAGGAGCCGGCTCTAGTATATGTGCGGGTGAAACATCACTCGCACATACTTCCCTCCTCAGTGGTTGACTACACTGAGGAGGTGAGTTGTATAGTATATTAATGTAGTGTCCGGGCTAATTTTCCCATTCATTTTTATTCTGTAAGATAAATAAATAGGTATATTTCTTGAATATACATTAGTGGTTGACTACACTGAGGAGATAAATAAATAGACTGCCTAAGAAATTCTCAAACCTACTGCACACTTGCTCATAATCTCATCAGTTTGGCACCTGGCTGTGGGTCCTTGTGGGTCCAAGTAGAAAATAAGTGAAAATTATAAGTGTTTTTGGAGGTTTTCCTTGGGCTTGAAGAGCTTGATGATTTAAGAGTTAATTACTGGGAGGTAATTCACTCTTAAATGGCCAGCCAAAACATTATAATATGTTTTTGGTAGTCCAGATGAGACTGATTTAAGTTGGGTTATTCCTTGGAGGAGAGGTTTGGACTCCTACATATTGAACCAATTGGAAAGTGACCAGACTAACAAGGGATCATTCCCTGTTCCCTAACAGTACGCAGGCTTTTAGGTATTAATTACCTAGTGTCAAGTATATGTACCAAGTATCCGGTAACTCGGTACTGCCGACCAAGCAATCAGTCTATATCCATGTACAAGTGACCAAGCCATATGCAAGTCACTTGGTATGTTGGTCTCGGCTCAGTACATTCACCATCCACATTCCTCACTTCTATTCCTCATCCACTCCTTCCTCATTCATCATTCATTAATCCCACCCCATCTACTCCTTATTCCTTGGTCTGCCTTACCTCGGAACATTTGACCATTGTTTTATCCTCAGCCATGACCCTATTGTTTTATAGTCAGTCACTCCCTATTTTCCTATTCTTGGCCACATTCCTATTATCCTATTTTCATTATTCTAATCTTGTTTACATTCCTTCATTCTATTCTTGATCATTGTAGACAATGCCTCTACATGCTCTGCATACCTTGTTGTTCTCTATTCCTTATTCCACATCTCGCTTCTTAATCTATACAAGTAGCACATGCATGTAGATAATTCCTCATTCTGGATATCAACTTGGCGTAAGCCTCCTTGTCTTCTCTCCTCCTATCTGAAGTCCTCCCTTGGGCTGGCACCCTCGGTGCCCTCATGGGTACCCCTTTTGTCAGAAATCAGTGGCATGCACAGAAGGTAGGGTGCAATGCACAAGTACGTTGAAGCCAAGCCACCCCGATTGGTCTCTAGGACTTGGCTGATCCCACTATCACCATGAAGCTAGCACTATTGTAGTAACACTCGGCCCATGCATGGTCGGCATTCCCAATGCCTGATACCTAGAGCAACTCTACAATAGTCCAAGGCCACTTTGTGTATTGGACATTCTCAGCTTGTTGCTATATGAGCACCTGTGCAGATGGCACATCTCAGTGTGATATGTTGACATGGTATAGGCTTGTTGCATTTTTCTTCATTAGGACAAAGAAATTTTCATGTTATGTGTTTGCCTAAGCATTGTCCACAAATTGTTATCCTCTTGCAGAGCTGTGAGAAGTGACCAAATCAATGACAATTATAACATTGCAGTGGTGTCAGGGGACAATCCTTTGGCCCCATTTGCTTTTCTTTGATTTCCTTATATTTTCCTTAATTTCTTATATGATTTACTCCTTTCCTATCCTATTCTCCCTTTTCTTTATTCATATTACCAGTTGTTTCCTCACTATTTGTACTTGTTGTGACACAGTTGCTATATAGCTAGTGATTAGGTAAGGGGATCCTCACTTGGTTCTCTTTGGATCCCCTCTACCTAAGGTATGCAACAGTATTAGTAGTAGTTGGTAATATAAACTAACCTTTGGATCCCCTCTACCTATGGTATACAACAGTATTAGTAGTAGCTGGTAATATAAACTAACCTTTGGATCCCCTCTACCTAAGACTCTCTGTGAGATACTTCCAGAGAAGTTGGAGAGTTGCCCTTACAGGTGGGTGGTGTAGGAATTTGGTTGTTCGGTAGAGGTAACTCTGGAATGCAATGTGGTAGCTGATACAGCTATTGGTGACTTAAGCATCTGTAAAGAAGAGAACTATGGACATGAGTGTTTTAGTTTGCTGATTTTTCTGTGGGCAGGAGAGGAGTTCAATCTATTAGAGTGTCAAGGGGTGATTGATGATATGGTCATTCTGTTTAATAAGAGAGATAACATCGCAGCTTTTTCATGAAGTGTTGAATGTGGTAGGAATACTATGAACAATAACTGGGAAGGTCTTTTGGGCAACAGAGACCTGATCAGAGAGTTTAAAGAGCCAGCAGTGCACTGTGGAGGCAAGATATATTTGTTTAGCTTCACTGCAAGTTGTGATCCAAATATCCCCACTCCAGTGTCAACCTACAGCACAGATTTGCAGTGGGATATTCTCTATGTCCTTACCATCAGCATCTAGTATGTATAATCTTGTTTCAAACCAGCATTTGGCATCTTTAATGGCTCTGGCATTTCCTCTCCTAGCTCCTTATCAGACAGGCCAGAGAGCACCCAATTGTTGTGATCAGATTACACAAGTGTGAGGTCAAACCACATATTACAGAATGGTGTTTTAAGGTCAGGAGTTGGCTAGCAGAGTGGGTGAGGTAAGGACTGCTGCATAGGTATGTTTCCCAGTAGGTTGCATGGTGTTTAGAAGGCCAAAGTAGGTAGAGATGGCATCCAGATGCTTATATACTTTGGTCAGTTGTAGGTCATGTGAATCTATAAACATCAATCAGGCTATGAAAATGAGGTTGCAGCTTTGATACAGGGCATCAAGAGAGATTGTCACTGTTTTAGCAGCCTTGATCTTAGGGAGAGCAATTCTGTATATCAGAGTACTACAGTCGCGGACACTCAAAGTCCGCTTATTTTGGTGACCCATTTCTAAAGCTCCGGAATTTATCGGGATACCTTTATTAGTATAGAATGGATGTTTTAGAATTATTACAAAGATATTTTCACGAGCCGATTCCTTGATTTCAGCAATTTTTCCATTTTGACCTCCAAAAATTGGCCACCCCCCTAAATTTTGTCCTAAAATCTTGAAAAATTGCCAAATGCTTCCTTTTAAGTATGCAAATATGATTCCATAAAAAAATCAACATTCAACAACACATTATTTCACATTTAAACTCCGAAACTCTAATTACAGCAACATTATGCCTGGCCCAAAATCTAAGAAACAGAAGTAATCTAGGAACTTATCTGGACTTTGGAACCAGCCCAAAGCATCTCTAGCCCCTACAGAATTATCTCACAACCCCACTCTATTATAAAGATCATCAGCTAATTAAATGGCTAAGTACTGGGGATGGTGTAAATACAGATATCGGGAGAAACCAAAAGCAAATTTTACTGCAGCAAAAGGGAAAGCTTTTGGGGTTCTTGATTCCTGCCCTCCAGAAGTCATTTGGAGATTTATCAATTGGTCTTGGAGATTTATTGATGCTTACAGAAATGGGCTAACAGGTTGGGCTGCAGCATGGGTTGTCAGAAAACAGAAGGGTCATCAGAGTGTCTCAGAGAAAGCCATGTGGAAGAGGTAAAAGCACAGGCAAAGGAATAATATTATAAACCTAGCAACCCCTATGCAAACAGCATCCTACCTCAGGTGCATCCAGGTACACATCTGCCTTAGGTATAGACAACATACACACAGAGGCAAGTGCACCTAGGCTTCCTAGGAGGCAGGATGAGGCTACCAGCAACCCCAATGCAAACAGCATCCTACCTCAGGTGCACCCAGGTACACATCTGCCTTAGGTATAGACGACATACACACAGAGGCAAGTGCACCTGGGCTTCCCAGGAGGCAGGATGGGGCTAGGGCTACCAGCAACCCTAATGCAGTCAGGGTCAGGATTGGTCACATACAGCCCATGCAAGACCTGACTGCTCTGCCTAGATGCATCCAGAGATTCAGCTTTCAAGCAAATTCTGGGTGAGATGGGTAAAACAAAAATAATTAAGGTGTCATACCTTCCACACTTGCAGATGAAAAGGAAACAGATGGGAATGAGACGTTTGACTCATTAACATACCCAACGTCGGCCACATGTGCACACATATGACGGGTTCGCATACGACACGCACGCATTGTATGTGTTCGCGTATGACATGCACGCGTCGTATGTGTTCGCGTACGACACGCACGCGTCGTATGTGTTCACGTACGACACGCACACGTCGTATGTGTTCACGTACGACACGTACGCATCGCATGTGGCCAATGTTGGGTATGTGGTAGTGTCACGCAGTGGGCAGACCGACGGAGGGTATGTGTATGTGGTAGCTTCCGGTCCACTTGGCCGACATTGGGTATGTGGTAGCATCCGTCTGTCGAAGGTTGGTAGCGTCGCGCAGTGGGCAGGCCGACAGTGTGTGTTTGACACCAAGCTGATGTAAGCGAGGTTGGCACTGAACCTTGATTACGTCAGCCACAACCCGCGCTACCACGGGTTTCGAATACCCGCACCAATCACTGGAAATTTGGTCCCAAAATTTGGCCACCCCCTAAAATTATCGGTAAAAATCCAAAAAAATGCTAAATCAACTCCTTTTCAGAGTGTGAATCTGATTCTGTAAAAATTAAATTATTTACATGAGCCATTCTCTCGGAATGAAAAAAGCGGACTTTGAGTGTCCACGACTGTAAGTTGTTCAAGTATGGTAGCTAATGACGCTGCAGTAGGCTGTCCTGGGAGTTCGACGGGCAACAGTGGTGGTTGGACCATGGGAGCCATCCGAATACAACCTGAAAACCTGTATGAAGCAGTCATCTTAGGCTAGAGCGATGAAGACTGTCCCCACCGCCTTCAACGTTATACCTACCATATCCGGCAGTTAACAGCGGTCACAAGGCGGTTGGGGTGGAAAGGGCGGAGATTGAAGAAACTAGCGCGCAGAGGCTTCTTTCCCCAAGCTGCCATGTGAGTGAAAATTTTCCTGTTATTTCGCGGGTTGTTTCCAACAGTAAACACTACTAATGGACTAATCTAGGTAGATACACTAGCTGTCAACTTCTTTCCAGAAGCTGAGACGCTGGTGATATCTGGTGCATTTTTGCCTGACGGGAAATGAGTGGTTTCTGGCTTAGGTTATGCCACTGAGCGCGTTTGCAATGCCACTACTGGGACAGTCCCGAGGAACATCCATGCTGGGTGTTCTCTCTGGCCTCTTCACGTAATGGAACATGTGCAGCCTCGACTAGTCTTGCCACCTGATCCAGATACAACTCATGTCCCGTCAGGCGAGAATGCAACGGATTTCACCCATAGCGTATGCCCCTCCAGCTCACATTCTTTCTTTACCTTGATTGCCTTCCAAAATCGAGCCATCCTCTTTTCCAAAAACCCCTCGTGCGCTGTTACGTGAACAAGACCGCTTATCTACACGCATTCTGGGTTCCATGGAGTCCTCGTCACATGCCAAATCCAGACTGTATTGTCGCTCGACTCAGGCGCTGTAGGTGTCTCGTCAGACGAGAATGTGACGGGCAACACGCTAAATGTATGTTTCCAGCACACTCATGCAAGATACTGACTAAGCCGTCTGACGACCCGGACATGAGGGGTGTGTCATCAGGAGGGAATACAACTGAATCTGAGTGTCCTTCTAGGTGCGTTGTATTCTCTAAGAATTGAATCGGCGGAGCCAGACGGCGACATGCTACCAGTGGGGAGATAGAGCATGCACTCGAGGGTCGTTCGGGTATGGTGCTGATGCTTTCTGGTTGCTTTCTGGCCTGATGGGAAATACAACCTGATGGGAAATACATCATGTCATGTCTAGGTTTGAACACACCATCAATCATCCTCTGGATTATTCAGCTACCGGAGCAATAAATCGCAAACCGAAAGGGCATTTAGATTCGTTCCTGTCCAGTTCTCGCCTGATAGGAGACTGGGAGCGTCGGGCTGTTACGACAGAAACTAGCGCGCATTTGTGTCTTCTTTCCCCAAGCTACCATGTGAGTGAAAAATTTCCTATGATTTCGCGGTTATTTCTAACAGCAAACTCTACTAATGAACTTCTCTAGGTAGATACACTAGCTGTCAACTTCTTTCCAGAAGCTGAGACGCTGGTGATATCTGGTGCATTTTTGCCTGACGGGAAATGAGTGGTTTCTGGCTTAGATGATGCCACTGATCGCGTTTGCAATGCCACTACTGGGACAGTCCCGAGGAACATCCATGCTGGGTGTTCTCTCTGGCCTTTTCACGTAATGGAACATGTGCAGCCTCGACTAGTCTTGCCACCTGATCCAGATACAACTCATGTCCCGTCAGGCGAGAATGCAACGGACTTCACCCATAGCGTATGCCCCTCCAGCTCACACCCTCTTTACCTTGATTGCCTTCCAAAGCCGAGGGATCCTCTTTTCCAGACGCCCCTTGTGCGCTGTTACGTGAACAGGACCGCCTATCTACACGCATCCTGGGTTCCATCGAGTCCTCGTCACATGCCAAATCCATACTGAATTGTCGCTCGACTCAGATGCTACACGTGTCTCTTCGACGGGAAACACGCTAAATGTATGTCTCCAGCACACACAAGCAAGATACTGACTATGCCGTCCACATGAGGGGTGTGTTGCGATGACCGGCAATACCGTCGCGGGTACGGCAGGCACAACCGGATGCCGCGGCCCTGAATGTCTCAGGTTAAGGCAATCGCGGAAGAGTTCGGTGATGTCGGAACACAGCTAGTAGATTAGAACTGGGGATCGGACTTGATGTATTCAAGGATGAGATTCATTGAATATAGTTAGTTCTTGTGCTATCTACTTTTTTGATTTAACAGGTCATGGGCCCCAACAAATGAATACATTGATCTATACAGTATAGTAGACTTCCTTGATACAGATTTCAGTCAAGCTCAATTTTAGCTCAAAATTTTGTATATTAAATTTAAAAAAAAATTATATTACAGCTAAGAAGTGTCTTGAGAACATTTTTGCTCTATATTATAGGGGTGAAAAAGCATTTGTTGTGGCAGAGTAAATTATTTTGTGGAACAGGTCAAAATGTCACAGGTATAGGTCCTTGATACAAGCGTGACACCTAATTCTCCGTGCGCGGAATTTGCGGCCCGTTGTGATTAGTCATCCATTTCTTTGTATTACTAGTGTGTTGCATGTCACGCTTTGGTAGCCCCAATATCTTTGTGGTCAGATTAAGGTCAATTTAGGTCAAATCCCATTCGGAGTTTTTGTAATTAGCAATAGGAGATGCACAGCTTCCCTAATATGAACACTCTATGAGAAAATCTCTCAGAAAAGTTGAGCAATCACTGATTTAAGATTGTATGTTATCAAAATTGTGAAATTTTAGATGAAAATAAATTCCTCCTGAATGCAATTCTTCTCCCTCCCTTGTGTGGGTTGGCTTAAATGTTGCTTATATATAGTAGATTCTTTGTGCAAAACCCTGTATTACTGGAATGAGAATTGACCTTGGAAAATCATTTTGTATCAAGGAGGTATCCTGTATCAAGGAGGTCTACTATACTGTACTCTATCTCATTATTGAATCACTCTCCTGTGCATTTATCATATCAATCATGTCAACAAGTAACAGTACATACAAGATCAACCCCCTCAACAAAGAGAATTATATTCCATGGCATAGACAGATGCAATGGATTCTAGGTGATTCAGATCTATGGGTGGTTACTGACGGATTGGACATTCTGTTGACAGTTGATCATCCATTCCAGATGTACAATGCATGGTTCAGGAATACACTGATGTACATTTCTCTCATCTTAGAAACAACTGGCAATGCTGCTCTGCCGGTCAATGGTCTATTAGTACGATTGGTATATACTGACATTTGACACGAAATTCTATAGCCAATTTGCAGTAATCGGCATGTCATCCACTTTCTGATAAACTTCCTAGCAGTAAAGCTCAACTAAATATATAGAATTGTGCCACCTTTCCCAAGATAAAACTTGAATCAAGACGTGCGATCATCACGCTGTGCGAAAACCTTCTATATGTTCTGCTTCTATTAGGCGCAGGACACCCGATTAAGACTTGAGTGTAACCTCAGAAACTATACAGGAGAAAACAAATTAGAGCATATGGGAAGCGCACTAGTGAGTATCTCCATAGTGTTTTGTTTTAGCTTGAGAACCTTGGAACCGCTTTGGAAATCATGGGTATCAATCGACAGTTCCTCGATTATCATGAATAAATTCTCAACTTGGCCCAAAGTTCTTTGAGCCAAGACAACAAGAGTTGATATTACTCTACGTTACTACGGTGCCTCTGACTTGGGAGTGGCTTGAATCGATATGAATTCGGTTGGGCTGATCATGGTGGGCATGATGAATTCACTGGCATTAGATGAAAATCAGCCAGACCATAGTCGCGATGCGGTCACCACCCTATAGAAGGCAGCATAAGGTATTTGGAAATCACTCGTAAGAAAGGTGCATTGATATGAGGTAAGGAATTTCTGTCATATCTTGCCACCCAAGTTCCCACATTGCTATTGAGCGCAGTTATAGATTAATGGTGTTATTGATCACGAGTGGAACGTTTCGCGCTCTCCCACGCCATTATATACTAGTTAATTTCAGTACAAGAACTATTTGGTAGTTTCTGGTTACAGGGATATTATATCCCCTTGTGACTCGTCTTCCAAATTGCCCGAGCTATGTACTTGAATCGAGTGCTCGGTTCGGTATTCATCCGGTAATCTTCCGGATCTAACTAATCCAATCTAGGATACAATATCCTTTATTTATTATCATCATAATAGTTCCTTATCCTTAAGAAATGTGTAGCCGACGACATGACTGAGGAGATCTACCATGTGGAGAGGTGGTCTTCCGAATGTACACTCTATGACTAGCAAAGGATCTTGTAGATAAAGGGCGGGCTATACGTACGCTCGTTGTTTCAAAGCAAGAATTTGATCGCCGAAAGAAAGTCTGTATGCCCGCCGCAACGTATGCCCGCAACTATAACAGGGGCATGGCCGGCTTGAACAAACCGAGCCATAGTTGGAGATGTCGACAACCCCCCAGAAAGCAGCCTACGGTACTTGGAAATCTCCCGTAACAGCCGATGTATTGACACAGGGTGTAAGGCTCTTTTTCATACAAGTACTCACATTGATGCCCTGTGATAGTCCATTACCCTCGAGAACGTTCTAGTGGACGATGTGACCGGCGAGATCTATCACGTCGAGCGGCGGCCTTCAGAGGGTGGGCGCAGTGTGATTGTACACTCGGCGAGTAAAGAAGATCTTGTGAGCAAGGAATGGAACGTGCGCACCCGCGTTCATGAGTACGGCGGACTCTCGGCGACTGCGAGCGGAGGTAACATATACTTTTCAAATCTCAAAGACGGGAGAGTGTACCACACAGGAAAGGGATTGAATCCTGAGCCCGTCACTCCAGGTGTGACGATTGTGCGTCGGGTCTGGGAGTCTAACTTTATTGTTATTAGAGAACATAAGTTGGAGATATGCATGTTTGACTGTCGTCAAAGCCAAGCCTAGCATACTCGTTGCTGTATTTGAAGATCACACGAATCCAAAACCAGCTGATGTAGTGAACAAGCTCGTATCTATTGATACTGTTTCGCGCACAGTTTCCACAATTGCCGAAGGGGCTGATTTTTACTCATTTCCATGCATCAGTCCAAGTGGCAATAAATTGTGTTGGATTCAGTGGTGAGGATTTGTTATTGGAAAGTGTCTCTTTAAGTCTTATTTATACATCATGCAGGTACCATCCAGATATGCCCTGGACGGGTAGCGAGCTGATGCTTGCCGATATTGTCTTGTCCGATAGTGCTTTCACCCTAAAAAATGTGCGGATGATCTCTGGTAAACGAGGCAAAGTCAGCGTCAATCAACCCTATTGGGCATCGGACGACGTTCTGCTCTTCCTAAATGACTCTTCAGGCTACGTGAATCCCTGGGCTTATTCTCTCTCCTCATCTGAAGCTCTTCCGGTCCTTTCTTCCCCTATTCCCGAGGACTTTTCCGAGCCTGCTTCGCGATTTGGCTGGAGCGACTTTGCCGTCCTCACATTCGAGAAAGTGCTTTATGCATCAACACGCGACGGCCGTTCCGTCTTGTCTCTAGCAAATCTATCCTTACGTTCATTAATATCTGTACCATGTCCCTACACTGTTTTAACACAGTTGCGGCCTGTCTCGTCTCGAGAAATAGTATTTCTCGGCATCAAGTATGACGAGCCAGCTGCTGTCGTTCGCGCTGCCTTGAGCGATGAGGGCGCTCCAACATACGAGGTCCTCAAGTCTCTTGAAAGCATGTCGCTTCCCCGCGACATTATTTCCCAGCCACGGGGTTACGCGCTCCCCGTGCCGCCGTCCAATGAGCCCGTGCATGTTCTGTACTATCCTCCTTTTAATCCGCTATTTTCCCCTCTGGATAACGATACACCTCCAGCCGTTATTTCCATCCATGGTGGGCCAATGACACGCAGCCTCCCCGGGCTCGATTGGGAAATACAATTTTGGACAACTCGCGGATGGGCCTGGTCAGACCATGATGTTCTATCTCGCATTTTTCTGGAAGGATTCTGACTTCTTTCTCATTTCAGGGTGGAGGTGAATTATGGTGGATCATCTGGCTATGGTCGACATTATAGGTACCTTGAAAATTCGAGTGTTCTGATGTCGTTTGTTCCTAAACATCGTGTTCCAGGGAGCGTTTGAGAGGAATGTGGGGGGTGGTTGACGTGAACGACTCAGTTGAAGCCATGCGACTCCTCGGCGAGCGCGGTCTTATAGATGCCAAACGTACCGCCATCCGCGGTTGTTCTGCGGGTCAGTTAACGAAGTATTGTTTTTTTCTTTGTCCAATCCCTTGATGTTATAACAGGCGGATACACGGTGCTTATGACACTCTGCAGCAAACCTAAAGTTTTCGCGACTGGAACCTCCTTGTACGGGATATCAGACGTAGCAAGACTCGCTGCCGATACGCATAAATTTGAGTCGAGATCTCCCGATGGGTTATTCGGGGGGACTCCTGAAGAAATTCCTCAAATATACAAGGCCAGGTCGCCTATCACCCACGCTGATCGTATAGAAGCCCCTCTCCTTGTCAGCCACAATTCTTATCTTACACATCAGAGATACTGAAAGAAAGGCGCAGATTCTTCACGGCTCTGCGGACGAAGTTGTTCCTCCTGATCAGGCAGAGACAATCGTGAAAAGTATCGAGAAGAAAGGGGGCCGAGTCAAATACATTTTATTCGAGGGAGAGGGTCATGGCTGGCGAAAAGCAGAGCACATCAAGAGGGGGTTGGAGGAGGAACTCGCGTGGTACGAGAATGTATTTGGTTTGAGGGAGAGTTCACGCGTTATGCCTTGAGAATATTTGCTTGGATTGAAGAGAGTCAGATAGAAGTCTATTATGAGTCGTATCCCTTGTATATTATATCATACATAGGGTATGACCCCCAAAGATATTAAATTGGAAATGAAAAGAAGCTCTTTTGAAAAAAAACTGTATTGTTTCTCAGTGTATCTTAAAATGACACATTACCATCATCATCTCATTTTATCTTCAGTATATAAAATATACTAAAGGGAAATTATTGTAAAAATCATGCAGACACACAGCAAGTCAGAAAATGGTAACTGACTAGTGGATCACAAGGCAGCAACTCAAGCCAAATGGCATCTGTAGTCATAAGGTAGTATATATCCCCCTGCTGAGCCTTGTGAGGTCACCAGTTGAAAGAATTGTTGAAATAAAATAAAAAAACAACTCAACATAACATTAGATAGCAGTTAGAACACATCACATGAATTAGGAGCAGGGTTACTTGTGCCTCAGCTTCTGGTAAGAAGATGAGACATAATGTTGGTCCTGGTACAAAAGTTATCTGCTCATCAGAGATTGAATGGTATATGATGTAAAGTTACTGTACAGCGAGTAAGTCTCACATTCCTTCAACACACCCCCTCAAGTACTGTGCAACCTCATCAATTCAACTCCCTGGGCTTTCCAGTTCTTGCATTCTTCATTTTGGGACACTGTATAATTACATTGTGTGGGGTCCTGGAGTTTTCATGCAGTGCTGAAACTTTGGCTTGGGTAAGGCCTTTGTAAAGACGACAATGTGCTCCTGTCAGTCTTGAATATATTAGACTATTTATTACTTGACTTTAGGATCTTGAATTCAACTCCTAATCCTATGTACTGTTCATTGTATGGGCACTTATTATTAAGTGAGCATCCCACCAATCCCTGGAGACCATGGGAATCCTCTCTTTGACAGAGTACTCACCATCTGTTCTCCAGTGACTCTGCTCATTCTTTGACAGTATAGGTCTCAGAATTGTCAATTAATAGAGTAAAACTTATGTTAGAATTGATTGTGATTATTATTGTATAAACCCATAGGGTCTGGCCTAGATTATACTGTGTGAATCTGCGCACAGACCTTCCCAGAGACGTGTGTGGTATGCCATCGGTGATGCGTCTAGGACGCGCCGGCGATGCGCGTACGGCACGTGTGTTGTACGCGTGCGGCGCGTATATGTCGTGCGCATGGGTGTCGTACGCGTGCGGCGCGTATATGTCGTGCGCATGGGTGTCGTACGCGTACGGCGCGATTTGGG
>QLPI01004062.1:0-11440 GCA_003314275.1 Chroogomphus rutilus | reverse complement strand
AAAATTGCTTACAAAAATCATTCTAGATTCGTGAAGCATTTTTTTGAGATTCCAGATCTTCTAGGCGTGCGCTCCCTCACACAAAACTAGATATCATCGACATGGGTTTCTCTCACAAGTTATATCATATAACTGCTCAATAATATTTCTCCCTTTATCTAACGCATCGGCTGGCCCCTTGATATCGTCTCGTTGGTCCAGGCCTGTTTATTACCATAGTTGTATGACTAGTGAGCAATCCCTAACACCGGTATCAGTCCAGTGTTTCATTCTCTATGTGTTCATTCTATTTCTAAAATCTCGCCTGATTCGCTTTCCACCGGCTCGTCAAACTGCATCCGCGGTACCAGGTAACGAACGGTTCTGAAATTCACGTTGTTTGCAAAATGTCTGGTTTAAAGTACATGTTTCGACCACGAGTCGTATATGATAAATGGTGAGCCAAGCCTAGTAAATATAGAAATAAATTCCATTTATCTGACCCGATCTAGACATCTCAGCGCTACTCAATGAGTGTTGCTGTGGCATGTATAAACTTTGAAGTTTAACAACAACAGCTTACCTACGGGACATGTGTTTGAAGTCAGACCGTTCAGCCTGCACTGCCCCCAGATGTTGGCACAGTGCTATGCTTCGGCGCTAAGATGCACAGCCCTTATCAACTCGTATATAACACCATCCTTCTGCCTCTCGAACCATCTCAATCCTTCGCCACCACCCTTCATCTCATGAATGTTCCAAGTTCCACGCTTCATTTAGGAGATAAACACCACACCTCGAGTATACCTCAACCTGAGGGGAATGAAGTATCCAACGCGGAAGGTCGAATAGGGAATAGGATATGTGAGGCCGCAGAAGGGTTCGAGGCTGCTAATCTGAACTCTGTTGGTGAACACGACTCGGATGTATTTCACGGAGCCCCAGTGACGGAAGGGGTTACCATATCTGCTGCTTCGAACTATCTTCCCAACCAACTGAACCCTACCACCCCTACACAAGCATCAACGCTCATGAGTGGGCCATCCAATGCACCCTCGATCATGAAAATGAACCAGATAAGGTCGAATTCTGATGAATCAAATGCCGGGTACGTGCTTTGTTCGCTTCCCGTTTATTCCTCCATGAAAGATTAATAATGCTTATCACTAAAGATTGATAATTTTTATTACTATACTCTTACTTTTCGCCGGGATGTTTTTACACCACAGCTCTCATCCTATCTTGAAATTTTTCAAACGCATATTATTCCTGCAGCAGAACAGCGGCAGTAGCATTAGCGGACCTCAAAACAAGAAAACAAGCGGCAAAAGCTGTGACATACATCCAGGTATGTCCCATCTGGCATCCTTAATTTTCCATCCTTATACACCTTTCCATTATTTTAGAAGAACAATCTACATCTTCGCCTTTGATAAACCTCAACATTCAGAAGAGCCAATTCAGTGAATCCGCCTGTTGAACAATTTAGCAGATATGAAGTGCTGAAACAGGTCACATTGTCTGTTGCAGATGCCCCCAAGGGAAATGTGAATATACATGTTGAAAGTGAGATTTTACTTTATTACAGCGATTCATTCGACCCTGACAGCACATGCACATTGAAGTTATGAATAGTCAGCCAATACCCATGTCCTCAGTTTCCTTGGATGATCCCGATGCACGTAACATTGAATTTTGGTGGAAAATCAGTATGCTGAAGCCCAATTGCAGATAGGAACTTATACGCGTGATGATATCAACCTTCTTGAGACGATAAATCACCCTAACGTGGATCTGAGGCCTTGGTGGGCCTCATCTATCCCCGCGGTCACAGTTAAGCTGCACAAAGCGAGCCGACCTGATGGTCGAATAGTTCTTGTAAAAACGTATCATGGGTCGCCTTCTCAACGGAAGACAAAGCTCGTAATTCCCCCATTTTTTTCCAGACTCTCCCCCATTTTTTGACCGCTGGCGTAGTTTGAGCGAGACATCTCTTTGCGCAGAGATATCATGTAAGTTGTGGTTGGAGATTAAGTGGAATGAATCCTGATCGCTTTATTGCAGGGATCCTTCGATATTGCAGCTCATTGGAGCGAGCAGAATCACCTGCAGGATCCCGTTCGAGGTATATCACATGCCAGGCGAAAATTTTGAGAGCTTGAGGAGTTGGGTCACACGCACAGTAGAACCAAACCCTGTGGAGTTGATATATGGACTCTTTGACATGGTTTGTGATGGCATATATGAGGTTGTGTTGGTTTTGATGCACCTGTTGGACCAGCGGACATCAGTTCTGGTATGACACACCAAGTCGCTCATATAATTATTTATAGTATTATCCATGACCAGGCATTGGCACAGGCTCAACTGTCGGGAGGATTTGGGTTTCCTGTTCGTGGAATGGTAATGAATTCATTTTCTGAATTCAACCTTTCTGACAATCTCTAGTATGACGACCTTTGCGTTACTGTTCAGAGAGGACATGATCGACCCCAGTGGAAACTGATATATGGCGGTGAATTATTAGGTCAATACAGATACCCAAAGGTAAGTTGCCGTATTTGCCAATAGATGCTCCCAGTCGTGCTCATGATTACGGTAGTCTTTTGATAATATTCTAACTCCAATGTTAATTGACTCGCTACAGTGAGTATTCCAAGATATCGTACATTCCTGGTATAAAACTATCCTTCTATAGGGTGTCACTCAGCGGATACACACATTATCCCGTGGCCTTGATGGCAATCGGAATGCTTCACTCCCCATCATGGACCTACCGCACTGCAGACCTTGTGGACATTCTTCGATGTCGATTTGACGAAATCACGCTTCCTATGGTCGGGGCTGCATTTTTTGATCAAGGCTGGCTAGTGAAGTGTTCCCATTACACGCCATACACGGTCTATGCTGCCAGTAGTGCGGTCGGTTTGGGTGACATTGGCTATGTTGACAAAAATGGTAAATTTGTCGTCATTGACAATGTTCATTACCACATGCAAGGACAAACTGGATCACTGTCCTGGAATTATAAACGTGAATACCCCGAGAACAACCCCGGAGCAGCTATATTTAGCCAAGTAGGTCAGACTTGGCAAGGGATCAGGCAAGTCCATTTCCACTTGTGTGTCTGTCTTGTTAACCACTCATTGTAGATTCATCCCTCTCGCTATCCCCGCTTTTGACAAGATCGCGATTGTTTTAGAATACAATAATCTCGACGAGACACATGCGTGGAGGTGGTTGCGTGACCACGCTCGTTCCATGATCGACCGCCACGGCCTCTCTGTTCCCCCCCATGAACTGAAACTAGGTTAGTATCTCTGAAAGCGCCGAAACGTGTTTTGACCAGCAGCGTGAGATAGTTACCAAAATCTTCTACCAATGTTACATTAGTCTAAACTTCCAATCGAACTCCGAAGCACATCCCGGGGCGATAAATCCCGCCGTGTACATTTTTTCAAAAAGCGATGATGCAAATGTGCGGGAATCAGGAGTACCAGAGCTTTCGATGACACATTGTGCCTCATTTGACCCCAATCCCCAATGGCTGGATGACGCCATGTGGTATGCCGAGGATGCCGAATCCCCTTGTATAAAAATCGAAGTGCAAGATGGCCTCACTCTTCGGTCAGATATGTGGTAATCGTTTCTCGATTTTCAAGGTAGTAACGCTATGCTCATATTCAATCAGGGACCCCTTTATATCTTACCTACAACTTCCCATTGGTGCCGCTCGTCCCTTTATCTCCGAAGTCGACGATCTTTGACGCACGTGACTGGCTGTGCACCTCATGACTGACAGCCTCATCCAAACACGCACCGTATGAGACTCTCTCTATCAAAAACCATGATAAGTCCAGACTGAAGTCAGAGTCCAGGAAAATAAAACACTGAGGACCTTCTCTCCCGCTGTCCTCTCGCTCTGCGGTGAGAGACCACCTCACTTGAACTCCATCCACACAGCATCTATCCACATGTACAGGCAGCCATCAATGTTCCTCCATCTTTCTTCCCCCAGGCATATCCCAGTCTCCTCAACCTTCGCACCCGAATTCCTATGTGAAGCATTGACTTGAATAAATTCATCCGTTTTATCTTTCGATCCATGGGCTACTTTCACTGCTTCTGTGTGAAAGGGATACCACTTTGAATACCTTCGAGGCATCCCTTCAATGCGCCGCCCGCCCATGGGGAGTTGCAGCCACACCTTTTTCCGCCCCCACAGCTGCATCGGAAACAACACGTTGCGTTCGGAAACCTGAAGCAG
Organism: Chroogomphus rutilus; assembly: GCA_003314275.1. Lineage (NCBI taxonomy): Eukaryota > Fungi > Basidiomycota > Agaricomycetes > Boletales > Gomphidiaceae > Chroogomphus > Chroogomphus rutilus. The sequence continues at coordinate 7,194 of QLPI01004062.1, read as the reverse complement.
CATCCCCTCGTTCCCTCGCATTTTCAGGGCAGGAGGGTCACGAGTAGGGGTGTGATATGTTTGTGGTGTGTGTTGGGGAACTGGATTTCCTGCAATATGGTGATTATTTTTGGTGACACCAGCCAGCCCTACCCACTGTGAGGTTGTCCCACTTTCGTCTTTCCCTCATAGTCGTCATCGCTCCTCCGCCGCGATTCACTCGTCCGTTCGTACAACGAAAGCTCGCCATCGTACTCCACTTCGTTTTTCGTTTGCAGATTGAATGTATCTCGGCATTTTCTCCGACGTCTCACAACACTGTCCTATTCACCAACGCCAGAAACTCCTCAGAGGACAGTTCGGAGGCGGTGAAGATCGAGGGAGTACTTGAGCACATATCCTCTCAATGATGTCCTAAATGGATTTCGAGCACATATCGTCATCGTCCCAGTTACCAGCGCAACAAACTCACACACTGCACGCCGCACAAAATACATCGCACGATCGAGTCGAGCCCGACCTTGCGCTCTCAACTTCGCGAGATCTAGACCGGAATAAATTAACCCACACCTGGGTAAGCTAGGACACTGTCTGGAATCCTTTAACGATTCAATGCCAGGCCTGTGTCCCTGCACGATCTGGACGGGTTGGAATCCATCGTATTCCCCTGAACCTTACCATCTTTAGCCTTGATGTTAGTGTTGTGTCGCCTGCGGGGTCATCTAACAGTCCCTTCACAAAATAAATTTGCCGAATTCGAAACCCAATTTCTCCGCCAACCTCTGACGTTGTGTGGCTTGACCTTCTGTCTTCCGGCATTGTTTCATCTCCTTACCATTCTTATCTACTCGTTAGTATTCCTGTTTGGCTATTTGTTTCTTGTCTTATTTCTTTTTTGTCGATTGTTTGGTGGTTATAGATTTGGCCTCCTATCATATCTTTCCTCTGCTATTACAACTTACGTATTTTGTTTTTACTTTGATCTGCCGGCTTTTGTTTGTCTGAACAAAGATCCTTTTTATCTTTGGTTTGGGTTGCTCATTTATATTCCGAGTGTGACTTTCCTCTCTTTAGATGGTCCGGGAAAATTATCTATCCATTGCATATCGAATCTCTCACGAAGCAAAACTTCCTAGCGAAATTTACTAATTGTGCGAGTGGCGTCGCGTCAATGCATATACACTTGACCTGGAACTTTGATATATACTGAGTGTAATGGTATTACACAGTTCTTGGTTTATTTGACCCCAAGCACACCCAACTTCTGAGTCCTCAATACGTCAAGAAAATTTGAGTTTCGCAACACGTTCTCCCTGCTGTTATCATGAATGCTAGTCAGCACATGTCAGAAAGGAAAATAGAATCTATATATAGCCACATTTATGGACCCAAAAATTGTCCACATCACTTCTTTCGATCTCAGCTTCTTGTCGAGAAATGTACTCAATATAAATTTGAAACAAATGTATCATTACTCTTGAAACAAGTTGTACTATCAAGTTACTTGCCTCTAAAGGCAAGACAAAGGTATGGGGAGGAAGAGTAAACTTTGTCATTAAATTTTTGTAGACTAAATACATGCTTGTTATATACCGGACTTGTCTATGCATGGCCGTACTCAAAGGTGCGTGCATCCCATCATCAGTGACGCATTTGGAATATACGCGAGTGGAGATGTATGCATGTGCGTATATACGTGGTGTGAATCCGGTACACCGATGTTGCAGCACGGCGTAAGTTGTGAGGTGGGATACACATATCGTATGCATGAGATGTGTGCAATGCATGGAGGTAGATGTAAGTGTGACACATGGATATTATTGAGAAATGGACATTTGTATAGTAAATGTATTGCTATTGTAACATGTTGTATGAATTCTTTGTAGTTCTCAATTCTTTTTTCTTTTTTATCATTCTAAAGTTACCACCTTGTAGTACATTTTCTTATCTCCATGTTTCTCGGAGATGGACTAGGGAGAGGGAGATACAAAGTACCGACATAGGGGGAGATTGATTATAGGGGAGACACATGTGTGTACCTAACAAGTTGGTACAGGCCCACAGACAATTTCCGACATCTCCATACAACAACATCTATTCAATCCGGATCCAACTCACAACCTGTGACCGGTTGATATCAAATGGAGGTGTATCTTATCATTACCAATCAAGGTCCAGACATATGGGATTCAGGGATACATACAATGGCGGGCATAACAGAGAGTCCGGATCCCATGACAGGACGGAATCTTATTCAAAAATCAAATAAAAATGGTCACCAGTCCTCATTACCAATATGCATCCCTCATAGTTAGGGGGATTCTCTACATAGGAGTTACTAACCAAGTTCACTGGGAAAGTTGTATATAAATACCAGTACATTGTGTAACAAGAAGAGTAGTAACAACAAAATATTCCCTACATACTTGTTAGCCAATCTTGCGATCTCCTCTTCTTTAACTCGAGTCACAGCCACCAGCTGAGATAATACATCTCAAGCTTGGTCGTTGTCTGACTTAGACACGGACGAAATAAACAATCCATCCGTCGTTTTCTCAAGAGGTCCCATAGGATTTACCCACGAGCTTTCAAGATTCTTGTTATTCACAAAGAAAATACTTAAATACTTATCAAATATTTTCTCATTAGATTAAGAGTCTCAGCGACTACCAAAACCAACAAAAACATCATCATGACTGCTATTCCCAAACATGAAGTTCACAAATTCCGAGACATCAAACCAAAGCTAGGACGCGATAACTGGATATCCTGGAAACGGGAATTATCGGCCACATGCAGAGATAGATGTTTGTACAAGATCATCATTGGCGACGAGAAGTACCCCGATGCCACCAACCAACACGTCACAATCGTTTCCGGCATTCAGATGGTCGATTCTATTACACTCCAACAGCTTCAGGACGAGTGGAACGATAGAGACAGTATCGCATATACGCAATTACTCCTTTGCATCTCTCCTGAATACCAATCTGCTATTGACGTCACTACTCATAGCACCGAGGCCTGGAGAATTCTCACATCGAAGTTCGAATCCACAGATCCCGACAAAATCAGTATTGTCAGGACTAGATACGAAAACTATCATATGGTCGAAGGACAAGACGTCTCTATCTACCTCACCACCATGAGAGAATTCCAACAACAACTCGCCCGAATGGGAGAAATCATACCTGAATCGACCCACGCAGCCACCATCCTTCGAAACGTCCCCGAATCATGGCGTGCGATCGCTCAGACCATCAAGATGATCACTCGAAAGACTGAGGAAATTGAAGAAAAACTCGAGGCACACAAAGCTGACCTAAGCGCGACTGACATCTCCATCCAAGCTGCTACAGCTTTCAACGCTCAAATGAGGCCAAGCAAATTCCCAGCTCAACCGATGAGAAGATCCTTCAATAACAACACGACACCACAAATCAGACCGAACGCCTCATACCGTCACGCGTTATAACCTCCTGCACCAAATCCAAACAATAACCATGGCAATTTCGTTCCTCGCATCGAAAACGCTCAGGCAACGTCTACACCACCGAACGTGTACCAATGTAACAATTGTCACCGCACGGGACACTCGACCGCTCGATGCACAATGCCAGGCGGCGGACTTGAGGGCCAACCACCATGGGGAAGAAACCGCCTAGCGATCCAACCACGAGGCCATAACGCTGCCGCCGCTCGAATCGCCGCTCGAACGCAGAACAACCGATCGAACTCGAACGCGCCTTCAAACGCGACTACGTCGAAATACGCCCTTATGGCTATCATTACCGAAGCAACGTCATCAAAAGACAACGATGAACGCAGCTCTGACGCGTTTGCGTTGTCCGCCATACAGAACGGCGATCTCATATGGCTTGCAGACTCAGTGGCATCGAGTCACCTCTCCGGTGACCTCAGCCTCTTCGAGGACGTACGAACCACCCCCACGATATGCATCGAGACCGCGAGCGGAGATACGCTTAAAGCTAACAAACGCGGTACGATCAGAATTACCCTTATAAACGATGAAACTACTGGTCTCCCCAACACAGAATTCACGCTACTCAATGTCATTTACGTTCCAAAACTCGAAGCAAATCTGCTTTCCGTCGGCTGCATGACCGGAGGGGGAGTTGACGTTCAGTTCTCAAACTACGGATCCGCGTTCTTACACGATGGCAACATCTTCGCTCGCGGATCAAAACTCAACAATGTTTTTGTCTTTGTAGCAAAGAGAACGGCCAAGGAACCCACCGAAACGGCGTTATTTTCACCTGAGTCGAATTCTCTCACTTTATGGCATCACAGACTCGCTCACACTAGTTATTCTGTAATAGACAAAATGTCTAGGCTAGGAACGACTCTAGATCTCGAAATACCCATCCCTCAACCTGAAATCAAACCATGTCTTCATTGCCCATTCGGTAAACACACGCGGATGAGCTACAACAAAACGGAAGAACAACCCACCAACGTAGGCGACATCATATCGTCCGACGTTTGTGGCCCATTCGACGTTTCAATCGGAGGTTACCGATACTTCATCACCTGGCTCGAACACAAAACACGATACGCCAGCGTCGATTTCCTAAAGAACAAGGAATCGAAAACCATCGTCGATTCATTCAAGAAATATCTTGCGTGGATTAAAAGACAGAAGAACGTCGATGTAAAGAAGGTTCGCACAGACAACGGTGGAGAATATACAGGGAAAGATTTTCAACAGATATGCGGTGAGCTTGGGATAATTCATGAAACTACATCTGCATACACTCCCGAGCACAACGCTATTGCAGAACGATACAATCGAACGCTGCAAGAAGGCGCTCTTACCCTACAACACGACTCCGGACTCACAAAATGTTTCTGGGTGTCCGGCGTTCACACAGTTAATTTTGTCAAGAACCGAACCTTACACCAAACAATCCAACAATCGCCATACGAAGCGTTCTGGGGAGTCAAACCCAGGATCGACTGGCTTCGCACCTACGGCTCGACTTGTTGGGCACTTATGCCCAAGGCCGTTAGAAGAAAAGGCGAATACAGGACCGTCGAGGGAACGTTCGTAGGCTATTTCGACAACTCGAAGGCCTACAAGATTTGGATACCGCGAACGAACTCAGTCATCAAATCAAGGGACGTGATCTTCGACAAACATATGCAAATCGAACGCACTACGATCCACTCAACAGACGAAGACGACCTTACATCACTCTGGATGAACGAAGAAGATATTCCTATTACGGTGAAAGAAAATGTCACACACGAAAATCACGAATCATGGGACAATGACGATGAGCTTCCTTTTATGCCACACGTATGAAAAGCCGTCGCTGATCCCAAACAACCTCCAACTGCAGAAGTTGAAGTGGAGGAATCAGACCTATCCTCGTTGCCCGATGAAGAAGAACCTGAAAAAGAAATCACTGTAGACGCGAACGTACCACCAATCGAAGAAGATACCAATGACGAGCGTGTACCCACCTTCAAAGACTTCGAGACAGGTCCATGGATGGATCCCACCAATCCCAACTACGGGAAAGGAATGAGACATGCAGCAATAGCGATGGAACTCAGCATGATCGCACTCGGTGATGCACATCTCGAGGAAACCGAATCAGCGTTCGTCGTCTTAGCAGAGGACGAGCCGGAGAATTTCAAGAAGGCTATGAGATCGGACAGAGCAATTGAGTGGGAAAAATCTTGCGAAGATGAATTTGACACCTTACAGGGATATAATACATGGAATCTCGTCGAGCTGCCCCCAGATACCAATATCGTCGGTAGCCGATGGACCTTCAGAGTCAAACGTGACAACCTCGGACAAGTCGACAAGTACAAAGCCAGACTTGTCGCGCAAGGTTTCTCACAAATTCCGGGCGTCGATTTTCACGAAACATATTCACCCACTATCCGACTTGCCAGCATCCGGCTCATACTTGCACTAGCGTGCAGGTACGATCTCGAACTCAGGCACGTTGACGTCAAGGGTGCATACCTTAACGGAAAATTGGACGATGTCGTATACATGCGACAGCCCGAGGGTTTCATTATGCCAGGGGAGGAGCACCTGGTATGTAAATTAAATAAAGGTGTCTACGGACTGAAACAGTCAGGACGTGTCTGGCACCAAACGCTGAGGAACGAACTCGAGAAATCACAATATGCAGCGGCGAACGCTGATCCAACAATCTTCCTCAAATTTACCGATGACGGCGAGATCCATATCGCCGGTTGGTATGTCGATGACGGGCTCTTAGCGGCCACTTCACCCGGAGCGATGGAGAGAATGGTACGGGAGATAGGGGGGAGTTTCGATATACAGGATTTGGGGGAACCTGTTCGTTTACTCGGGATCAAGATATCAAGAAATCGTTCGCTCGGTACTATTCATATTTCGCAACTGTCTTTCATCTCCACTCTAGCCAAACGGTTCGGCATCGCAGGCGGAAAGACACTCCATTCGCCTATGGATCAAAATGTTCAACTACAGGCCGCTGAACCCACAGATAAGCCCATGGATCTACAGTATGCATCTATTATTGGCAGTATCAACTACTGTTCGGTCTGTACCAGGCCGGACATATCCTATGCTACAAACAGATGCGCGCAATTTGTATCCAATCCATCGGCCGTTCATTGGGAGGCCGCTCGTCGAATTGTTCGCTATCTAGTAGCCACGAAGGACTACGGGATACTGTACATGAGAGAAGGTGTAGGAGTGGAAGGGTACGCGCACGACATTGCCGGTTACACTGACGCGGACTTCGCAGGAGATTGTGACGATAGAAAATCCACCTCAGGGTGGATATTCACTTTTAATGGGGCCCCCATCTCATGGGCATCCAAAAAGCAGAAGCTCGTCACTCGATCTATGATGGAGTCAGAACTCGTTGCCGGTTCTTTCGCATCCGTCGAAGCCATTTGGCTCATACGTCTCGGGGAGGATTTTGGACACACTTTCACCCCCATTCCTATCTTTACCGATAATCAATCATCTATTCTGTTCTCTAGGAATGACATAACCAACAACCGTACGAAACATATCGACGTTCATTACCACTACACAAAGGAACAAATCGACGCCGGCAACATTATTCTTCATTATGTCAAGTCAACGCTTAATCCAGCGGACATTTTGACTAAGGCTCTGTCACCGCGCAAACACCTCCACGTCCTAGGACTCCTAGGAATGCGTAGGGTTTGAGGGGG
>QLPI01004058.1:0-10178 GCA_003314275.1 Chroogomphus rutilus | reverse complement strand
TGTGCGCGCACACTGGCATGGAAGGATGCCGCGCTCTGTTCAGGAAACACTTTGCTATAGGATTGATGAGTTTCGGCATGATTAGCTTCAGGTGTACGTACTTGATGAACCGGACTTTCACTAGGTCTTCCAGAGTTAATTTTTTGCCAAATAATAATGCCTCGTTTGCTAAAGATACCCCCACTATTGACCAGCAAAACGATCATTCAAAAGAAATGAGCGAAACATGGTTTCCTACACTTATCAACGAATGTAACGCTGGACCCTGCTTCTGCAACAAGGCCTGAGGGTGCCCGTTACCCCCGAATCGCCGAAGAGGGGAGCCACCACTTACCCAAGAACGTGAAAGGGACCATAAGCCATGTATTTGGGAGTGCATAGATAAAGTCAAAGTGTCCCAAGAATGCTGTGGAAGCATGATCAGTCGATTATGGCGTACCACCGCCCAAGCTGAAAGTGCCGACGACATACCTGCGGCTATGCCTGTCAAAGCCCAGTGAGTCATGACACCGGTGCCGGCGAAATTGACATACCCATGACTGGGCCATTCAATGCAGCCACAAGTACTTTCGAATGGGATGACAACTGCTCCGGGGATGTTCAACTAAACTATTCGAAATAGTACATATGAGCCCTGGAATACTGACAGCATATCCTAAATCCGTGTTGGTACGAGCCACAGTTTCAAGGAAGAATTGACGTGTCGTTTGGGGAGCTAAGCTATTCTGGCGCATGCTAACGTTTGTGCCACTATGGCGGCCAAATCAGTGGCCACCCAAGGCTGCACCTTCGGTAAGATTGTATGACCTCACGCGCAGAAAAATTTTCCGGTGGCTTGCCAGACGGTGACGAGGACATCACTTCGTTTGTCAATGACATGCAAGGCTTCTGCCAAGTCGTCGTAATCTTGATGAAGATACCCGGAGAAACCATTAGTATGGAAGAGATCCTACTCGGAGTGGACGTGAGGCTGCCTCACCTTGTGCGGTCAGTGCATTGTACAATTCAGGTCGATTTAGTGTTATGCTTGCAATGGACTCGGAAACATGCACAGTAACAGCATTCATGATTTTAGGGTAAGAGTAGCTGATAGGACATGGGTAACCGGCTATTGGCGCCCATTAAAGAAAAGCAGCAAATAGATCTTTTGCAATTACAACAAGGTTCTTGAGCGCTTTAGAAGCTACTCATACAAGCGACAGCTATTAGTATCAAGAAGGCCTTGCACCATTACTCTATAACATGGCAGACTGTGAGGAGGGTTTGAGGGTATGTGCGTTTTAGCTATAAACTTTAGAGTTTGTTTCGAAATTTCGCTTGTTATATTCGAACTTGCCAGACAGTATATAATTGATGCACATGTATCCATCGAAGACTGGCGCGTATGAGGGGTTAATTAATTGTCAGTAGGCGTAAAGGGCCTCGGGCCCCCCCTGGCGGCCAGCCTCGTGGACCAACACGAAATCACCCCGTCTGCACCTGATTAGTTGCCTACTACAAATCCCCAAAACGCTCGATGTTCGCAAGGATAGCCACACGCGTGTAGATGCCAAACAAGCAGCGTGCGTCTTTGAGTAATGCAAGCTCTGCTCCTGTATGACAGGGACGGGCACTTACGTGGATCGACGCTACTCCGGTGCTATGTTGGATCTTAGCATCTGAGATCGCCGCACGTCTTTGATACTCCTCAGTGGGAAAATGAGGGTTCAAGTATCTGGAATTAAATACTTCGAGAAGGGTTCTCTGCTGCGACCTCAGTAGGGAAAACCGGATAAAAGGTCGCGTACATTTGTACCTATTCACTTGACCAACCCGCACCACCGATGCTTCGCTCGAGTCTTCACCAAAGAGCAGAATCTTTGCAGGGTAGCCCAGACGTCTCGCTGCCTTCCAGCAGCAACACCAAACTACATCCCTTCAGTTTCATGAAGCGTAATGTATCATGGGACCCAACCGTTACAGTGATTGAAGAACCAAAAGTGCGCCAGACACCCCGACGTGCGTAAGCATTCCTAAGATTCGGTAGCTTAGCTTATAGTCGATTCGTTGACAGAAGTTTACACCTGCCCCTCGTCTCCTCATTCTCGGAGAACGGAGGCAACTGTACATCCCCTACTTGCCACCGAAACCAACGCTATCTTTGACGCACGACTCGCCCCTGCAAAACCATCGAGCGAGGTCGAGGAACCAGCAACCTCGAATGGTGCTCGTCACCTTCGCGTCGTTTCCCGCGACTTTCCATGGACTCTCGAAATTTCGAACCGCAAGCAAAGCGTCTTAACTTGCGCTGATATATTTAGCGCAATATACGTAGGATTGAGTGTCCCTCTCACAAGATCTGAGTGGACACTGGCCGACCAAACAAGGAAGTCGTCGATAATAAGGGCGAACCGGAACCGAAGGGGAGGTAGTGTAAGTGTTGGACGCCTACGGAGGATTGACTGGCTTGGGTCCAGAGTTTACTTCAATGGTCTAACTAAGGATGATGCACTGGGGAGCGAAAGGCTTCTTCCCGGATCGGATGATGATCTATGCCCGGATACATGGGTGATCAAGTTTGGGTCTCGTTGAGGAAATTTATTACGGTATAGTTACATACGCTGGACGTTATTCTCCAAAATGTCATGTACGTATCTTGACGAACATTGTTGTACTTTCCGATTTCGATATGATTTAAGTGAAGGTTGAGCCGCGGAACTAAAAGCATATTACTAAATCGAGAAAATTTTGCGCTCGCTCTATTCTAGCTCCTTCCTCCCCCTCGGTGATTTAGAGTATGGTATCATTCCAGTGAGTTAACAGAGACTTCCAGGCGATGACGCCTTGTAATGATTTAACTTTTTAGGTGTGACGGTAGGAAGTTTCCCAGTTTGCAACGTCTGAACACCTAAACACACTCGTACCAGGCTGTGCCGACGTCGTCAAAAAGCCAAAGCTTGACCAACATCGTGCTCGTTGCGGTGCATCCTTCACCTGCATCGATTGCTCCAAAACTTTCCCAACACCCGTTGATTGGAAAGGTAACGTCATACAAGGTGTGAGGTGGTGGTTACTCACTACCTCTTCAAGGTCATACCTCGTGTATCTCAGAGGCGGAGAAATACCAAAAATCATTATACAAACCAAAACCTGTCAGCCCATAAGTGTGCATTCCCACCGTTATAAGTGCCTAACGTCTATCAGAACGGGAGTGGTCGAGGAAATCAAAGTTCATATGGCAAGGCGCCAGGGGTTGGTAAGTCTCAAGGTCGAGGAGCCTCTTGGAATAGACCCCCACCACGGTCACAAGCAACGGGTGCTAACGGCACACCCTTGGGCACTCCACTGCGAATGTCACCAGTGACATCTCCGCCATTGCAGGATGAAAAAACTCACACCGCTGTCTCAGATACTGCAATCGCACCGATATCGAAGGGAGAAACAAAGAAACACAAGCGAAAGTCCGAAGTGACCAATGAAACACATGTCGAGGTCAGTTACATAATTCACATGCGTTATATCAAAGTATACGTTTTATCTCATATTCCAGTCTGTCACTCAGGCCGCTGATGACCTTATCTCACGGGAGGAGCCGAAAGAAGAAGAGAGAAAGGACAAAAAAGGAAAGGAGAAGAAAAAGGAAAAGAAAGGAAAGAATGAAAAGAATGATCAACTTGAGAAGGCTGTTGTAGCCGAGGTTAGTAACTTTTATCAGCATGGGGATATTTAATTGTTGAACCTCCTGACTAGGCGGGTGCAAATGGTATCGACCCTTCACCATTAACTGGAGATGGCACAGGAGATGAAAGACCGAAGAAGTCCAAAAAGGAAAAGAAAGCAAAGAAGGTTGCACATGACCCGGCCAACGGAACCGAGGTTCATATTTTGCGGCCGTATCACGTTATATTCCTTTGATCCCCTTCATTTCAGGGAGATTCGAATGGTGTTGACCCCTCAAGTTTAGCATCATCGGTACCTCACGATATTACAGGGGAAGAAAATTTGGAGAAGTCGAAGAAGAAAAAGAAGCATAAGAGTACTGACGCAGTCGAGACAGGAGGCCCTGTACAAGACGTACCTGTTAAGGCACCTTCAGCTGACATAGACATGGTGGACGGTGAAGAGAAAAAAGGGAAGAAGAAAAGGCGCAAGTCGGAAGTCGCCAATGGTGCAGTACCTGAGACCTCAACGGAGGAAAAACCAAAGAAGCGAAAGCGTGGTGCCGAAGAAACAGACGTGGCAACAGTAGAATCTGCAACTGAAAGGAAGATAAAGAAAAAGAAACAGGTAGCACTGCCATGACCATCCATACATTCATGTGTTTCTCACAATCCAACTCGTGCGAATTTAATTCAACTCTATGTTATATATCATTACATGTGCCATCCGGGTATCGAAAATCAGGGTTCTACTTCAGAAAGCTGTCGTTGAGTCAACCTCGATCGTCGGTACAATGGAGGCGATAAATTTGAGGAATACGACGAGGTAGAAGTCCACCCTCATCCCTTCGATTTCCTCCCCCTCTCCCATACCGTCAGCTGCAGTCAATGTCTTTCTTCCATCCTCCCCTCCTGATCCGGTGACTTTTCTAAGTAGCCACTTTCTCTTCCCGCCTTCTTTACCGCCCGATGACCGAGCACTCCGTTGTTGTTCTTCCACAACACCTGCGTTCATCCGTTCTATGACCTTTTTCATGACACTTGCATGCTTGCAAGGATGTACTGAAGCCGCTTGCATGCTGCTGTGTGGGAATGCCTCAATGGTGACAGTTTTGAAGGCATGGTCCGCAGATACATCTTGGAAGATCTGCGGTGTTGTCAAAGGAATCCCATTCTACAGAACCGATTTCGTAAATATCGAAGTCTATTGGCAACTCAAAAAGGCTACCTCATCGTAACCCAATAACCACACTCGTGGTGTTTGGTAGTATTTATCATAAGTGATCATGACATCGTAAGTTCGGACCTGTAGTAAATTTCCTTTGGCCATTTCCACTTCACTGCAAATACAAGACTCGCAACCAGTAATTTGAGGTCAAATACGGGTTCACTTACGTTATTGTGGCCGCTATGGGCTTGGCTGTCGCCTCGTCCTCGTCTGCCTCCAAGCCTTCTTCTTCCATGTCTGGTATATCATCCATGTCTGGTATATCTGCTGAGCCTTCACCGTCAGGTTTAGATTGTCGATCACCAGTAATGGTGAGGGAATCCATATGATGGGAGATGGAAGAAGGTCCGTCAAGGTCTGGAATGTCTTCGATATTCCCTGGATTAGCTGCCGGGTCTACAGATGCTACAAACAAAATTATGTAGTCGGCAATTTTTACTATGTACGAAAAGATCATTTCAAACCTCGGCCTGCATGGGTCTCAACCCATTCGTCGTCTTTATCTTTTGAGCCGCCATCTGCGAACGAAATGAGTCGCTCGGCATCTTCATCAGCATCTGTGTATGCTAAGGATGTTGCGCGACGGAGGCATGAAACTGATGCTAAATCAGTTACATGAAGATGGTGGATTTGAAACTACAAACCTCCCCGTGTCACTAAATACTGCTTATCTCCAGGTAAGTAGTCCCGTGCTTTCGAAGGTTCTCCGCTTTCCCTATGAGTGCATGAGGCATTTATCAACGGAAACCCATGCGAAGTTTCCTCACCATGACCAGACTGGAAACTTATAAGTTAGGAAGTCGCCTGCGGCAACAAATTCCTCTGATACGATAGTGTGAATATCTGGTTATAGAACGTCACTTTATTAGTGTCCTACCTGGAGTGATTCTGCCATGCTCCTTGAACTTGCTCTCCTTCAGTACCTGATAGGAAGTAAGTCAGACAATTGCTGTGATCCAGGCGGACCGAAAGGTACCACACCGGGCTAAGATACTCGCGCATCGCCCAGTATTGTTGCTGAACCACATATAAGCAATACATAGTGCATGCTGGGATGGAGCACACATACTTGAATCGCATGCATTTTGACGGATTTGAAGAACAGATGAATTTGAGGAGCTGATGGTTGTCGACAAGTTGGGGACGATGGTTTGGTGGTGTGGGCGTCTCTAGCGATCACGTGGTTAGACGCGTCGCGTGGTTGCCACGCGAACATGAGTCTAGTGCAAAACTTTGGCAAGATATACTGTGGTGAAAAGAACACCTTTTTTGGTAAAGTGAGTCATATGCAGTGAATTGTCACAATTGTGCTAAGTATTACGGCGTCGCCACGTTCTGTGCTTCTGGAAGTGGCGGCGGCTTACTTGGGCTTGCCCAAGACCCTCAACCCCACTGCCATGGCGGAGAAGACTATGCTCAAGGAGACGCCAGGTGAAATTGTAAAATAGATGAATATCAATGCATCGACCCAAAACGAACAGCCCACATCTCCCCAATACGATCTCCGGGCATCAAGCGCCTTCTAAACAATTCACTATCCCTTACTAGTCCACGAAACATGCACCTGGCACCTAACCAGTCGACTCTTCTGATGCGCATTGCCACGTCAGCACGACGACGATCTCTGTTTGCCTTGAGAGTGATATATTTCTGCATATCGGTTCCCAACGCCCATTCCGAACGTCGCACTTCCTTCATAAGACTCTCGTACAAAGCTTCAAGTACGTCAATAACGGAAAGGGCGCGGCCGTCGTTAGTTGAAATAGCGACAGTCCACGGGAAATCGTGCGAGACGATGCACAAATACTGTCCATGTGTCGACAGGGCAGGTGCCATAATATCATCTGCATAACGAGGATTTCGATATGGCCACGTATGTGGCGGAGGATCACGGACGTCCCATGTGAAGGATGATGTCCCGAAAGCAAGCATTGGAGCTACCTGGCTTTCCACCCTCCACCCGTCTGCCGTGGGGAAGGTCACGGTTGAAGATGATGAGTCATACCACTAAACTCGACGCACTAGATGTCATATCATCCTGTGCTTCTTCTCCCCTTCGTTTGTAAGTTGTACTGGGGGCAGTGCTAGTGGAGGTAGGGGTAGACCACTTCGGATAGCGAGACGTGTCGTTATCCAAATGAGTATATTCAGAACGCAGCGAAACCTCAGAAGAGGCTCCGCGTGTGGTCTCCGAGGGAAGATAAGGGATGCTGTCAACGGAGACGGCATGAGAAACAGTGGCCCCTCTATCATATGGCTGCCGTTCGTGACGCGCATGTCTTGGACGCATAGATCCTGGATATACATGAGATGTTGATTTGCGATCCGCAGAGCCTCTACGAAATTTTGAGAAAAGAGACATGATAAGCTTGCCAAGTCGAGGACGACCAAGGGGGAATACAAGGATGTCTATTTAACTTGCCATACCTGTAGGCCTTAATATGATGAAACCCCTCCTGCAGGATGTCGTGCAATTTAAACGTTTTGGTCAGGGCATTGCTTACCATGGGGTTGATCACTGCGGTCAACGTTGCAAGTGTCCCTTTCTCGGGAGCCGGATCACGTCGCCATGATATTTCTTTGCATGTACACTGACCAACAAACATCCTGCTCGAAGCCCGACCTTCCTAACAACCAACCAATAGTCCGTGCTTGAACCATATACACGATGCCTCCAAGTCTCTAACTATAGAATCCATTAAAGAGGGCCAGAAACCACACAGAATTCAATGTACTCGTGAAAACTTGTTGATGGTGATTTATTCACATAAACTTTGCTCTGAGTCTTTAGTAAAGCTAGCCCGCAGAATGTCATGGTGCAGGACGATTGCAAGCTCTGAAACCAACCATCCACAGTCAAAGGGTTCAGAGATGGAATGGCCTTCAGTAAAAATGTAAACCTTTTTTTTCATCCATATTATACTCACGGCTTAATCCAGTGGATTTAGTATAACCGAGGTGGCGTCAAAACATCAACAGAATAAGTCCTCGGTCAACCTTCTTAAACATCGTACCAAAAATTCTTTAGTGCTCGAAGTTCAAATGTCACTAAGTTCAGACATGGTGAAACAACGCCAGTAGAAAGGATAATGATTATAGACTGAGACCACTCCAAGTTAAAGATTGCAAAGAGCTTCATACAAAGGGAGGCATAATGCACCATGACTCGCGTTCCTTTATCTATGGCTCGGAGCCGTCTTCTATGACCAGCTCAGCTAGCTTGATTTGTGTGACATGCCTATGTTTAATTGGGGATTCATAGCAACAATATAATGGTAGTAGATGTTTTAGCTAGCAATCTAAGTAAGTGGGAAGAGAAGTAGTAATTATTGGTAGCTAGAGTAGGATGCAGATACCGAGGGTTGTCAAAGAAATTGGATAAACTAGGACCAAGCAACAGGCTCTGATAATGAGGGGCAGGGAAAGACCTCTGTTCATTTTTTGATTGTTTGTCTCTGGACACTCAGCCGGAAGCTTTGCGGCAGAATTATGAGAAGTGACATTGCATTTCGATCTTTAATTATAAACAACTCACGAACGTGATGTTGCGCAGCATCACTCGAGAGGAGCGTTCTCCATTCCCTACCCAAGGAGTCACATTGTTCTTCCCAACTTCTAGCTTCGCGCAACAAGAATTTGAGATTCTCAAGGAAGTCCCAGTCGACAGGCCTCGACAAGTTAATAGATTTAAAAGTATCAAAGAAGTCAGATAATGCTTTGGAATTTTGTAACTTATACCATGGGAAGGTGAAAGTTGGCCAAATACTCGCCGCCTCATGAAGACAGAATTTGAAGATCTTAATCACAGTCCAATCCGTGGCCTTTCAGACAGAGGCAACGCAAGACAATGGAAGCAAGCAACGGAATCCATACTCGAAGGATGAGTCAAGCATGCAAGACTTGACCTTTGTTGCTATATAATCGCAACAAGGATACAGGAAATTAAAATATTGGAAGGGATGTTTTCTATATCCAGCTCAAGCATTGGCACCAATTTGTCCAGTGTGAAGCGAAGAATATAAGCCCGAAAGACTGAAAGGTATAATATCGCATTCGTGTGCTCAATGAGCTCTGCCCATTTTTATTTATTTAAAAAAGTCACAATTTTGTCATTAGAGAACGCACACCAAATTGAGAAAATTCGGAAACTGCAGAGCCTCTAAGGTGAAGACTCCCCAAAAAAACCAGCCTGTCAGTCTAGGATCATGAGTCCCAATAAACAAAAATATTATTAGGGTCGAACACTCAGGAACCACAGCTGCTGATCTCGGTATTATTCTTCTCTTGTGATTTCAAAGGTTCACAAAGTTCTAGAACTTCATGAACCCGTCCGCGGGACGTACCAAAAACAAACAAAAGCTCCCCTAGCTTCCGACCATCAAGCGCGACCACCGATACTCACGTCTCATTGATCCACGTTGTGTCCGAGCAGTTGATGAATACTTCTTTGAAACTTGTGATGAAAAGGTGCGCCAGGGAAATGCATCACGTGTGCCAAGGGACCGTCATGGTACACATCCCCGATAACTTCGAGTTCGCCTGAAGTAGTGGCGAAGATGCGAAAATAATACTGTCTGATCATGATACAAGTACAAACCTTGAGGTCCATGAGGGTGTTCTTAAAATCAAGGTTGATGGCCTTTTCGAAGTGTTGCTAAAAAAAGGCGAGTCCTGCGGAACCATATGCCAACTTTTCTGCGCAGTTGGGGGTATATATGCATCATTGTCATTAAAATGCAGATCACCAAAAATTCCAATATTCAGCCTCAATATCATGCCAGTTTTTATGTGACGCCCGGAGGGTTTCTCCCTCAGAAGACGTGCTAGAGTTGGGAACGTCTCCTTTATGGCCCTCTCGGGTGTGACCCAGGAATATGAGGAGTTCTCCAACGGCAGAAATACCACTTGCTCAATTTGTGTCAAGGGATAAACTCTAAAAATATGTCAGTAATCTTACTGAAAATTTAACGTTGTCCGCCGGTTCCATAGTGTCCAGGTTTCGAAACTCACCGCGCGGGTCATTTTGCACTTTGATTTAGCTGTGTTCCATTGACACATTCCGAGGCATTTCACATTCCGAAGGTCGCAGATGTATCTGTTATACGATAGACGGGGACTGGTTGCTAAAAGAAGTTGCATTGTGAACAGTAGTGGCGTGGAGATAGCGATCGTGATCGCCACTGTGAAGCTTCTCACGTCACATCTACTTGGACTCACAAGGCCTGCTCTTGCTCTAGCATCCTCACGAAAAGTTCCCCTTCTTTACCTATTAATTTCTCTGGTGCGGCGGCTGTTAAAGGCCCCCTCACGTC